>JAFFST010048824.1:238440-265700 GCA_022414735.1 Noturus placidus
CTTTTTATGGATATCTTTGAGAAATGGCTTTCATTGCACTCTTCCATAAAGGCCAGATTTGTGCAGTGTACGACTGATTGTTGTCCTATGGACAGAGTCTCCCACATCAGCTGTAGATCTCTGCAGGTCTTCCAGAGTGATCATGGGCCTCTTGGCTGCATCTCTGATCAGTCTTCTCCTTGTATAAGCTGAAGGTTTAGAGGGACGGCCGGGTCTTGGTAGATTTGCAGTGGTCTGATACTCCTTTCATTTCAATATTATCGCTTGTACAGTGCTCCTTGGGATGTTTAAAGCTTGGGTAATCTTTCTGTATCCAAATCCGGCTTTAAACTTCTCCACAACAGTATCTCGGACCTGCCTGGTGTGTTCCTTGTTCTTCATGATGCTCTCTGTGCTTTAAACGGACCTCTGAGACCTTCACAGAGCAGGTGCATTTATACGGAGACTTTATTACACACAGGTGGATTCTATTTATGAACATTAGACATTTAGGTCAACATTGGATCATTCAGAGATCCTCACTGAACTTCCGGAGAGAGTTTGCTGCACTAAAAGTAAGGGGGCTGAATAATTTTGCACGCCCAATTTTTCAGTGCTTTATTTGTTGAAAAAGTTTGAAATATTCAATAAATTTCGTTCCACTTCATGATTGTGTCCCACCTGTTGTTGATTCTTCACAAAAAATACAGTTTTATATCTTTATGTTTGAGGCCTGAAACGTGGCAAAAGGTCGAACAGTTCAAGGGGGCCGAATACTTTCGCAAGGCACTGTATTTAGCTATCATATTCTCTCTCTCTCTCTTTAATAAAAATTAGAAAATTTTGTGTTTCAATATAAACGATCAGGCCATACTAGACTTGTATTTCAGGATAAACATTGTAGAGGCTCATAGACTGCAGCTGGTTAATTGTGAAACATTTTATACAAGTTGTCTGCATGAACACATATTCAGAGCTGATGTGGCTTTTACATGTGTAAAATAATTAACTAACTTAATAATTAAGACTTATGTCTGTTTACTGATGTCATTTAGCTTTGTTTTTAATCTTACTTTAGACCAAATGAAGAAAAAAAATCCATTATTAAAAATATAAGGGAGCTGCATGTGGTTTGGGTAGATTACATTTCACATGACACACTTAAACTGAACATTGGTTTGTGTTGGAAGATTAGTCGGAAGTATGCATTTGCAACACTTTTTGCAGTTAAAAGCTCAGATAATGACATCTATCAGCATCACAAATGACTGTCAGACTTTCAGTTTTGTCTTCTACCTCTGTATACAAAAAGTTCAGACCTTTTAAATAAAGTATCAACAAAAACTCCATGAATGTTTGGTCTGGGTCAAGATGCAGTAATTTTTATTGAATTTTATTTTATGAATTCCATCTGCTTCCTGTAGATCCAGTTGCTTTGTGTGTCCCTCAAATCAAAATTCGAAAGAACACTGTTTACACGGCCTCAAGTTCGAGCATGTTGAACATTTCTTGCCCTGTGACATATTGCGAGGAGATTCCTGTTGTTGGATGGATTAAAATTGATGATACAAGCAAGTTCATACACATCAATGGAACAAAACAAGTAACAATTACACAAGAACAAACAGGGTTGAAGGACATCATCTCATATTTGAAATTCAGGAACATATCAACAGATGATAATGGCATTTACAGATGTATGATTTCCAAATCAAACTTTTCATTAGAAAGCCACAACATTAATGTCAATGTTTCAGGTAAGGAATGGATCCAACTCTTTAAAATATTGAAAATTATTGTTGTTGAAGCTGATACTAGTTAGAATATAATATGAACTGAAAATAATGAGCTTTAACTATGTCTTCCATAGTTTTCAGCTACTACGACAATACAAATAACACCATTGGCTTTGAAGAGAAAGTGCCAGGTGTCAGTTGGCTTTCGTATGTCTTCATTGGCTTCGGAATAATCGGCCTGGTCATGATCGTAATGTTGATCTCTTTCCTGTGCATAAATCAATGTGAGTGTTGTAATTATGCATTATGAGCTGTATTCTAAAATGGAAAATTCTACATTTAATAACACAAATCCATTTTTTTCTTTAGATTCAAGAAAATCTAACAGCCGTAGACACAAAGTAAGCCTCATCAACTCACGGTATAATTTCCTTACACATTCTTTATGTAACTTTAAAAACATATTTATGTCCTCTCTAGAATGCAACGTGCTGTCCAAAGGCACTGAGCGCCACCACATCAGGAAAGTCCCAGGAAATTCCAGAAGACCAAAATAACATCTATGATGCACCTACAGATGATTTACACCTGGACTGTCTGTATACAGGGAACGATCAGGAATGTACACTTGACATGAGGAATGGAAACAGGATTGGTGATGAATCACAACAGATTGTATATGCAAGTCTTCAACATCACACACCCCGAGAACCTTCTGCAGTCCGCCATCAATCAAGAGAACAGCTATCGGAGTATGCCTTCATCCGAATTGGTTAAAAACCTCTGGGAATAATTCAGGAGGATTTCAGAATTTCAGTAAACTAGTAGTGGTGTAAGCACTGTGATGTGCAAAACAGGAGCTGTAGGTATTGAAAAGTGTTTTCAAATACAGTATGCAGAACATATAATAGGACTCTTTCCAGAGTAAAAGAATTTCCAAAGACCCCACTTATGATCACAGCACAGGTTGAACTTTCTCGGTTTAAGACCAATTGTGTAAATATGTGCTGGTGTATGAATTTATTCATGCCATTATAGAGTTTCTGAATTTTTTTGGGCATTCTACTCATTCAGATGTAGATTTGAAACATTGTGTATCATAATGTATTAACAGCACTTTCATGTCTTACATAAAATGTAATAAATGTATACAAGTCTATACATTATTCATACTTTTTTAATGACTCAGGTTTAGATTAAAACTTCAATCCAAGTGAGCAGATGATTGAGCTGACATACTGACAAATAATAACCATAACAACCTTCATATAAATACAGCAGGGACATCATGGATATCACTGATCACTGGGGGGCACTTTGTGAACCATGGAATTAGAAGACCAGTCACTTTCTGCTCTCAGAAGGTGTTTCAGTAACTAAAAGCCCTAGTTCCTCAGTGATATTGATTCTGGTTTTTATTATTATTATTATTATTATTATTATTATTATTATAGCAATGTAATTTATATTAGGTCTGTACTCGCCCTACTTATATTGGTATATATTGTACATATGGGTGATTTTATGATTGCGGTTCCATTTAGCACTTGTAACTCCTACAATGCCAACTTTTTTAAGTATAATTTTTCAACACTGAAACTAAGAAATCAAGCATTTAAATAATAATATTATGTTAAGTTATATAAAACTACACTAAAGTGTCATTAAAGTGGGCTGGGACTAGTTTAGGTCTAGGTGCTGTAGAGGAGAGTTTTATTAAAGTTATTTATCTGAAACATGCACATAGGTTGTTTTGAAAGACACTTTAATTATCTTTAAAATGAGAAAACATTCATCTGGTTCTTTTCCAAGCTTCAGTGTCTCATGGTAGCCTCTGATTCCTGTTCTTAGTTGATGGGAGTGTAACCTGATATATTCTTCTTGTTGTAGCCCAGCTGTGTGAAAGCAGCCGTGGTTGTAAAGAGTGATTATTTGAACTTTCCTATGTGCCCATTCTCCTCTGACCTCTCTTACTGAAAAGGAGCCTGTAGAACTTGCACCATTTTTACAGTACAGTAAATCACTGGTGAACGTGTTCCTAATTAAGTGAGTGAGAGCAGTATTTGTAAATGTAATATCAATTTGACGCACATGACACCGAATAGAAATCACCCATAACAAGATTTTAATATATCTTATGTCAGCCTCTTTTTACATATGTACCAATGTATCTATGTGACGCATGGAAACATTGAGTAGTTCCACCTGTTCTAGTTTTAGCCACTTAGTTGTAGTCAGGGACTTATGCAAACCCGTTCATGTGTCACAGTGGTTTGTCACAGCCCCTTCTCTCACTTTAGCATGCATGCAAAGTAAATCAGAAAGTGTTTTGTCATGTTACACAGAATCTTCACAAACTCAAAAAAATGTGCAAGCTTGATTGATTACATACCATCTGTGTAATATTGTAGATTTGTACATAGTATATGTGATTGTAGTGTGTGTGCGTGAGTGTGCGTGAGAATGTAAATTTTTGGTTAACCTCACAATTCTTTAAATATAAACACCACAGACATTAAGCTTTTTGTTTATATCTATAGATATAGATCTATCTATCCATCTATCTATCCATCTATATTCCATCATAGGAACAGAAGCATCAGCAAAATAAAAACTTCAAAGCATATTAATACAGAGGTATGTAAATGCTGGGGTTTTTTTTTTTGTTCTGCACCAAAAAAAAAAAAAAAACTGATGTAAGTTAAATGTAATAAGTGTGTTCAAGTCAATGGAAAAAAATATGCAGTCTGAGAAACTGATTCCTCATCTACAGTTTAAGGTGGAGGTGGAGGAAAGTGCAATAATAAGAGTTGAGAGCATGTGGTGAACACAGCATACTGATATGATTACTAAGCCTGGACAACTTTTAGTGTCTTTACAGTGGAACTTCCCAGCTTCTACTCAAAGATTTTCCACCATGATGTACAGAAAACAATTCATTTGTTTCTTCTGTTCATGAAATGCCTGTAAATATGTCTAAAATTTTACTATTCACTGTGATAGTATCATTTGTAATGAAAACTGTTGTATTAAATTGAAAAAGAAGGGCAAACAGAAGCATTTTACTAATGCTCTCAGAATTTTGAACCCTATTCTACTGTATGTGTGGTGGTAATGTGAGAAGGAGAAGATATGAGAGAGAGAGAGAGAGAGAGCGAGAGAGAGAGAAAGAGAGAATACTGGCTGCATATTTTTAATAATGAGGTGATGTAGACAAAAGGAAAGAAAGAGAAATTTACTTTTGGGAGATGACTACAGCCCAAGGTTTGACCCAACATGCCCAGTCAGGGTGAAAGCCAAGAGTATATTATTATTATTATTATTATTATTATTATTATTATTATTATTATTATTATTATTATCGAACTCATCACAGAGTACAATCGCACACACACACACCCATTCACACATTACAGGCAATTTAGAGATGTCAATGCCAATCAGCTAGACTAGATTATTGTAATGCCTTACTATCTGGTTGTTCCAGTAGGTGCATAAACAAGCTCCAGTTAGTCCAGAATGAGTCCTAACTAGAAACAGAAGATACGACCACATCACCCCGATCTTATCAACACTGCATCAGCTCCCAGTGAAATCTCCAAAAAAATTACTAAAATACTACTATTGACATATAAAGCACTAAACGGGCCACAGTATCTAAGCGAACTTTTGGTTTTCTATGATCCGCCACGCCTACTTAGATCAAAATGGGCAGGCTATTTGTTGGTATCTCGAATAGCGAAGGCTACAGCAGGGGGAAGAGCTTTCTCTTATAAAGTCACGCAGTTATAGAACAGCCTTCCAATTAGTGTTCGGGACTCAGACACAGCCTCAGTGTTTAATTTTAGGCTGAAAGGGTATTTGTTTACTCAAGCCTACATTAAGTAGACTTTCTTTTATGTAAAGCACAGTCTTACCCAACAATCTCTCTTTATCTCTCTCTTTCCTTCTGTCGAGCCACACAGGATTTTTTGGAGATGCCCGTGATCCTGATCCTGTCTGCTCTACGGACATGGCTGATCTGTTCGTCTGCCCTACCTCTGGATGGATAAACAAGCTCCAGTTAGTCCAGAATGCAGCTGCTAGAGTCCCTCTCATCAACTTCAATTCCACATGGACATTCTCGCTGTGGTTGCTGGGACTACGGTTTCTACTATGGCCCTGGGACTGCACTTACCACATGCAGTTTTGTACTTGGGTTTCCTTTGAACAGTGGACTAGTCATCAATCAGACTTCATATTAAACCATAATGAACTTTCCTTTACTTTTACATTATCTGTTGTTACCCAGATGAGGATGGGTTCCCTTCTGAGTCTGGTTCCTCTCAAGGTTTCTTCCTCATATCATCTTAGGAAGTTTTTCCTTACCACCGTTGTCAGCAGCTTGCGCAATTGGGATTAATTCACAAAATTCTGTAAAATTGGTGGAAAATTGGAGTATCCGAAGGAAACCCCCAAAGCACGAGGAGAACATGCAAACTCTGGGCACACAGGTTGGAGGCAGAAATCAATCCTCCAGCCCCAAAGGACTAAGCCACCACACCCTCTTATTATAATTATCCATCCATCTTCTATACCACTTGTCCTTCCTTTCAGGGTCATGGGGGAACCTGGAGCCTATCCCAGGGAGCATAGGGAACAGGGTGCCGAGCCATCGCAGGGCACAATCACATACACAGGAAACTGGAGTACCCACAGCACAGGGAGAACATGAAAACTCTGCATGAAGTTTTTTGTATCCGCAAATTCCACGGTGGGAATCAAACCTCTGACCCTGAACGTGCTAGCCACTAAGCCACCATGAGCCCCGCTTATTATTATTATTATTATTAGTAGTAGTAGTAGTAGTAGTATCATGATGCATTGTAACTAGCATCTCCCCACTTGCTCACAAATTTGCACAATATCTAAGTACCTTTGTTTAAAAGTTTCTTTCCACTTATCTCTCTATCTTTTTCTCTCGAATGCTTTGCACTAAACAGTCTGTGAATTTTTGTCTTTTTATGACTACAGTAACACTGCAATTTCCTTCTGTATGAAGAAAGTTTCTATCTATCTATCTGTAGCCAAGTGGCTTATTTAGTTCAATTAAGACCAACTACGCCACCCCGAATAAATGGGGAAAATTAAGATAGAAGTGCTAAGAATAGGAAAGGGGCATGGGTTTCCATACAAAAAAATATTTTTATTTTGATGTTTAAAAGAGACTAAACAAAGATTTATATAAAAAAAAATACAGAAAAGAAAGAAAACAAACACAAAAATAATCACAACAGAAATTAATAGTCCTAGGAGGACTGAGGCTTCCTGTATGAAGGGCAGGCTAGAACAGAAACACCAGCTATACAAAAGAACTATAACAGCTATAAAGCAGCTATAAAAAATAGACAGCAATTGTAACGACCCTTAATTAAAGTACAGCCTAAGGTGTAACAGAGGACCTCCCCAGCCTCAGGAAGCACTCAGCTCCTAAAAATAACAAAAAGACACAAAATCAATTACAATATACTCTAAACATACAAACAAGAAAATAAAACAAAAACAAGCTTACAGTCATGAAAACACAGATAACCCTGAACTCAAACAGAGCACAGGTAGCAAGTTTACCAAGACTGACCAAAACCACTACTACCACATAGCAGTATCAGCATAATGGATAAAGATTGTTAATGCACAGTTGAGTTAAAGAAATTGATTTCACTGACAGCAACCATCACAAAACAAAACAGAATAAAACCAAACAATCAAAACCCAATCATACTAAGACCAAGCATAAAAGAATCAAGAACCAAGCAGCAACGTGGATCCGTGAGTGAGGGGGAGGAGCTAGGCCGATATGACCACATCTCACTCAGCCTGCCTTAACGCATGCGAAATCGAGGACCCTAAGAACAAACCAACCTCAATTTGGAAGCATGCAAAATAGTCTAGCTCAAATGACAGAACTAAACGATCTACCTACCATGATCCAATGACACGATACTCACGATAGTACATAAGACTGTCATGATAGCGTCTCTAATAGTAGTGACGACGACAGCTGGCACTCCGACCGGAGCTACGTTAAATTACCAGGTTACACAGTTGGGAGCTTTGACAGCACAGTCCACTGATTCTGAGCAGAACATCACACACACAGGCTCAGTAGGCCAACATTGCACTAAACAAATAAAACACATAGTAAAATAGACAACGCTAGCATCACACAGCTAAGCAACAGAGCTAAAAACACCTATCTCTGTAGTCCGTAGCAAGGAAAGGAAGGGGTGGGTTCTCAACCATGACGCATTCCAAAAGGCCTTAACAACCATTTATATACCAAGGTTGGGAGAGAGCCCATTGGCTACATAGTTAATAAGGGTGACGTTTTGATCACGACACACCCCACTACATATCTATCTCTCTATCTCTCAATCAGATGTCCTACACTCAAAAAAGACATTGGTTTGAAAATATCTGTCACCGACAGGAGTTAGGAATTTATATTTACATTAAATTTTGTTCACAATGTTCCATAAGCAATATAAAGTATATCTAAAGGACCGCAGAATCCCAGACTCCTAGCAATGCTACACATACATATGTGTTTTAGAATGTGAGCTAGACAAACATATTTCACACAGGCAGCACACAGACACCTGTAAGTTGGTGTTGGGTTTGCACACCCATCCTGCCTGCAAGCATTTCCACCATGCACAAACATGTGCAGGCTTCCAGGAAAGCAAAGCGCTCACGTGCCAAATCATCATTTTGAGGTGACAGCCTCAAAACTGTGCCGTGCCACTTTTAGTGTCAGGCAAGGCATATTTTGGTGCAACATGTTTCATGAAACTGTAATACCTAAGCATCAAAGACAGTTAAATCAATATGCAAAGGTTTGTCTGTGAGAAAAACAGGGTTTGGATACGAGCCTTGTGAGAAAAAAGACAAACATTCTGCATGCTACAGTCCATTTCAGCATGTTGCAACCAGAAAGTTCACAAGGGAACATGTCACATGTGAAGAGAGTTATTTTAAGATAATTACAGCTGAACATTGAAACCACACACCCTACATGTGGAACAATTCAAGTATGAAACATAACATGTGAAGTGTCTAAACGAAATGTGAGAATTAAACCAAAATCAAAGTGGATAGACTGGCAAAGTAAAGTATGAAAGGTGATTTGTCTAATTTAGCTACAACTGAAAAAGCAATATTCATCAATATAGAAAAGCAACAAATAACAAAAGACTTTGTAATATAACTTGTGGATTGCTAGGGGCAAGATTTTAAATGGGGGAGATTAGAACAAATGAGTAGATTGTATGACAAGTCATAATGATCGGTTTAAACATTTCATGTTACCATACACTTTTCTATTTTGCCAATTAAGAAAACTGTTTAAATTTAAAATAATCGATTAGAGAGAGATCTATTTCAGCTTTAATTCTATATCAGAATTCCAGTGACAAGTTTATATACATCAAGTTGACTGTCTCTCTGTGAACTGTTTCAGTGAACAAACTGAAATTGATGTAATGAAGCTTTTGATTGGCCAGTTGTCATAGTTAAGCATTGCCATGTAAAAGTTCCCACCTTTAGAGCCAGTGACTTTTTCCTCTTGATTTCATGGAACTCAGCAGCCAACTCAGCTAAAAGCTATGGGAAACAATTGTGGCCTTCCATAAGTCTGGTTCCTCTTTAGGAGCAATTTCCAAACAACAGAAGACATTATGAGCATCTGTACAAACAAATATACGCAAGTTAGAAATCTTAACACTGCATTATTCAAGAAGGAGACACAACTGGTTCAACTGGATCCCAAGACCACAACAAAGAAATTGGTGAAGGAGCTGGAGGCATCAAGTACCAAAGTATATACATCCACCATTAATGCTACATCGTCATCACCTGAAAGACTGTCATTCAATGAAAAAGCCATTGGTTAGCACGTTCTTCTCATACCTCCGGGTTCGAGTCCCATCAGGGCTGTGTGTGTGGAGTTTGCATGTTCGCCCCATGTGTCAGGGGTCTTCTCCCCCAGTCCAAAGACATGTATGCTAGGCTGATTGGCGTGTCCGTAGTGTATGAATGGGTGTTTCCCCTGGGGTTGGCGCCACCTCGTGGTATCTAGCCAATTAATCCTCTGAGATGCACAACTGGGAAATGCATAGTCTAACTCTTTCTTCAGTGGACAATCTCACCACTTCAGTGGACAATCTCACCACAGAAAAGTGATTTATAATCCTACTATACAGTGCCATCCAGAGGAGGATGGGTTCCCTTTTGAGTCTGGTTCTTCTCAAGATTTCTTCCTCATGTCATACACTCCCCTACCCACTGAACCTGCACCAGTACTTTGGCCAGGAAGAAAGCTATCCGTTCTGTAGCAGTCCAAATGCAAGTTACATCTCATAAAGCTGCAAGGTTGCACTCACCCAAGGGCGTTACAGGTGGTGGCACAATCAAGTCCTGAGCAGATTGGCCAAGGTGCTGGATCTAACCCCTACCCCCCGCCATCATCTACCAGGATGCCATGACTTTGTTGGAACATTAACTACTTGCTGTTAAGAAACGGGACAGAGTCCAAAGCAGGTGCAGGTCAATGTCTTTATTATCCTTGGCAACGTAAGCAAACACATAAACATGGACTTGGAATGCCTTCAGGTCGTATTCACAATGCTACAGAAACTAAAGATACTAAAGATAATAGTGTGCACAGTGCGCAGTAACTGAGGCATTTAAATAACTCAACTAAACAGTGGACACCTGGTGCAGATTAAACACATCATTGACACAAACAATCCCAAACCATGAAATGCACAAACAAAGAAGACAGTCACGTGTCTAGTCCTTGGCTGCGCCACAGTGCCATCCGATGGCAAGGCGTGACACTCGGATGTGGTAGTAACTGGAGCAAACCAGCAGAAGGCCTAGAAATCCGGGCTGAAGAGGCAGAGAATAGCAGCTTTTGGTTCTGGGTGAGGAGAAAGGAGAAGTGTTGGGGTAGTAACATCTAATCCAAGGTCTAGTTGCAGGAGGTAGCAGGGAGACATCCCTGCCACTGCTCCACCATCAGAAGACATTCCAGGGTTAAAGGAGTGAAATGTTGTTGAGCGGTGGTACCCAGATGATGACCCTGCAGCTGACCTATGCTATATGGAACCAGAGGCTCTGACCATGCATTAATAGTGCCAGTGGGGCTTGTTACAGCCTTAGTCACTGGGGAGGCCTGTATGGCTCTGTGTGCATAGTGCCAAGGAAAAGCAGTAATCCTATGGGCATCGGAGGAGGTGCGACAGGCAGCAATGCCATAGCAAGCCAACATATACCCCTGCAATTAAGGATCTTTTTTATTGCCTCTGTGTCTTCTGGATCGCTTATTAGGCATCTAAATCTACACATTAGGATTTCTGAAAAGCTGCATTGTGTCCTATTTCTGGTTTTAAAATCACTGTATAAATAAAACTGAATTGAATTAAATGAACTGGTTTACATTTCAGATTTTAAAAGAGAGAAAAGCAGTCAAAGTTGTGGACCCATTCTATTATGTATGGGACAAGGTTGCATTTGCAGAATATCTTATTTGGGGCAATGTGAATGGCTTCATAATTACATTACTGCACTGGCTTTATAGATGCTGTATAGTGCCTCTTAGAAAAAAGGGATTTAGTCACTACAATCATGATTTACATACGATATGAGAGAATAATGAATATCTCAGCGACTGGGGTTGCAAGACTTCTTACTCATTTGCCTCTGGTAGAGACTGTCCATTCTTTTTACTTCCTTCCATGAAGATTACATCTCTTTATTTTAACTTAAATCTTAATCTTACTGCCGTCCCCTATTAACAATCTGACCTGCTTCACACTCTAGAAACAGAAAGAGCATGTACTATGTTTTCAGATTATACTAAAAAAACACTGCTCAATCGGTGCTAAAGTATTTGATAGGTGATAATAAAAGCAGGAGAAAGTCTTTTGACACATAAACATTCATACCAAAACCACACACACCGCTGCCTAGTTGAGACAGTCCATTCAAGACCACATGCTTTCTATGAGTTCTGAGAAGAGTAAATTTAACTCAGGTGATCGTCTGATGTGCAAACCACACAGTCTCTCACATCAGCTTGAGTTCCTGTTTCAGTAGCAT
The DNA here is from genome assembly GCA_022414735.1 of Noturus placidus. Classification (NCBI taxonomy): domain Eukaryota; kingdom Metazoa; phylum Chordata; class Actinopteri; order Siluriformes; family Ictaluridae; genus Noturus; species Noturus placidus. The sequence continues at coordinate 250,296 of JAFFST010048824.1, forward strand.
GATTTACTTGTGAGGTAACAGGGGTCAGGATGTTTCCCTGAAATACTTTTGAGAACTTAACTTGAATAAACTAGACAAGAACATAAACTAGACAGGGACATAAGAAAGATGAAGATATTCTGTTTGGGGTTATACACAGCTAAAACAGCCCTGCAGGTATAAACTGCTGTGTTATAACTGTGGTCAAACCAATGTCAAAAGTGGTAATAGCATACAGTTTAAGTTATAAATAAATTGTTACGCCTCACCAGCAGATTGCAGTGCTGTGCTGCCATGGACTAAAACACGTGACTCTTTGTTTTGGTTGTTTTGGTTTCGTTCGCTTCCTACTTGGAAATTGAATCAAGTAATCATGACTTCCCCAGGTGTCCTTGTTTTTGTTTGATAATGTGTCTTATTTAAAGCATTGGTTACTGCGCACGGGGCGTGTTATTGTTTGTATGTTTGTCTGTTCGTTTGAAGACGTAGTGGTTGTTCTACGTGCCTGTATGAGAAGCGGTCTATGTTTGAAGTTTCGTATTTTGCCTTGACCATAGTTCCATGTTTCCTACGTTTGCCCAGAAGAGACCGTACTCCTTTGTTTTCTTGTGTCTTGTTTATGTTTGGTTATTAATAAAGACAATCCCCTGCGACTATTTCCTGCTTCTGCCTATTCCGTAACATAAATAAATAATAAAAAATAAGGCTGCCTGCCTCAATGCCTGTACAACTGAAAAGGAACATAAAAGAGGATAGCTGGATATCATATGGCACACTTCATATATTTTTAGTGGCAGTCAAATATTAATTCTAGGAAATCCAGTGAAATGTACTGTACTTTTATATTAGAACGAATAGATGTTCTAAAAAATAAAACCAAAAAAAAAAAAGGGAAGTAAGTATTGCTGGACGCTTTTTGCATCTGGCAGCCATAGCCTGCTCTATGGACTAGATGTCACGCCTTGGCCAGCAGATGGCACCAAAACATGAACTCTGGCTGGTCACGTGACTTTGTTTTGGTTAACTTTCACTTCGCGCTCTGAGATAGCATTATCTAATTATGATTTTCACCTGTTGTCACTGGTTGAGGCTATTTATGTCGGATACTTAAACGCCTCAGTTTGAAGCGCACGTGATTATTGTCTGAATGTTTGTATATTTGAAAGCCGGTTTGAATGTTTGTTTGACTAGTTGGATGTTAGAGGGTTTTGAGTACATGTTTAGAAGTCAGTATCCCAGAGTTAGCACTTAGCCATAAATGCTAAACAGTGAAAGCTTAGCATGCTAAGTAGTTCTTGTTTTTGTTTTGTGTATGAATAAAGGGACTCCTGCACTTACTTCCAGCCTCGTCCGTGTCATGACAGAATAACGCGCCTCTCACCATGGAAGTAGTGGGAGCGTCAGAGTTTTGTTTTGCTTGGGATTTCCTCAGAAGGGAGGAGTATCACACCTGCCAGCACCAACAAAACAAGGCAAGCCAAGCAGAGCAACAGAGACTAAGCCGAATTAACGCGGTTATGGTGCGGGTACGGAACAGTTCAACTGGCTGAAGCAATTCAGGGCTGAGAGCCTTGTTTTGCACGTGCCCACACCTGAGAGCCCTTTTTCATATGTGCCCACGCCTGAGAGCCCTGTTTCACACGTGCCCACACCTGAAAGCCCTGAAAACCCCGTCTCACACGTGCCCACGCCTGAAAACCCCGTCTCACCCATACCCACGCCTGAAAACCCAGTGTCACCCGTGCCCACGCCTGAAAGCCCCATCTCACCAGTGCCCACACCTGAGAGCCCTGTTTCACACGTGCCCATGCCTGAGAGCCCTTAAAACCCTGTCTCACACGTGCCCACGCCTGAGAGCCCTGTTTCACACGTGCCCACACCTGAAAGCCCTGAAAACCCCGTCGCACACGTGCCCATTCCTGAAAACCCCGTCTCACCCATACCCACGCCTGAAAACCCAGTGTCACCCGTGCCCACGCCTGAAAGCCCCATCTCACCCGTGCCCACGCCTGAGAGCCCTGTTTCACACGTGCCCATGCCTGAGAGCCCTTAAAACCCTGTCTCACCCGTGCCCACGCCTGAGAGCCCCGTCTCACTCGTGCCCATGCCTGAGAGCCCCGTCTCACCCGTGCCCATGCCTGAGAGCCCCGTCTCACCCGTGCCCACGCCTGAAAGCCCCGTCTCACCCGTACCACATTTTAGACCAAAATGTTGGTATTTAAAAAAATGTTGGTATCTATGACATGGAACAGTGCACTTGAACTGTCATCCAACACTGAATTCCCAGTCAGGAAATTTCACAACATTTAATTTGCCTGGGTTTTTGGACATAAATACACATGACCTCACAACACACAGTCAACAGTAAAAAGATTTCCCTTTGCATGCTTTTCTATTGGAAAGAACTTGTTTTTAATTGAGATGTAGCTTTTGTGTTGTCAAAAGGTATTTTAACATCTCGTCTGTTTTAAAAAAAAACTTATTAATTAATTAAAGTCTACAAAAGTTATTTTTTTAACATTATATATGGATGAAATTATGAACTACACTTACATAAAGTAAATGTAAACAGATGTATGCTTGGTCAGCTTGTCCAGCAAACTCTAGGCATGTCAACCAAAACGTTGCCATTATTTTATTGGTGCAGGAGCTCTAAATCACAAATTATTAACATGAATAAATACCCTACATCCTACACAAAAAAAATAATTTTATGACCTTACTTTAGTATCTTCTGTCAACATTATGTTGTGTGGAAAATTTACTGCACAATGTAAAATATAAAATAAATAAATTTGAAACCTGTTCAGTCACACACTGCAAATCTAAACCCTGCAGAAGGTTCACACTTTCAGTCAGTCCCTCCTTATATACGGCTTATCCTATACAGGGTTGTGGGGGAGCTTGGGGCCTATCCCAGAGGACTTGGGGTACAAGGTGAGGGACACCCTGGACAGGGTGCCAACCCATCATAGGGCACAATCACACACTGCAGACAATTTTCTACAGACAATCAGCCTACTGTGCATGTTTTTGGACTGGGGGAGGAAATTGGAATACACAAAGGAAGCCACTGAAGCGCTGGAAGGATGTGCATACTCTGTGCATGCAGAGCGGATACAGGATTCGAACTTCCAACCCCTGGGGTGCAAGGCAAACCTGCTAACATACTGATGTCACTATAGCATTGTGACATCAATGTACCATTAGCCTGCATCACATTAAGCTAATAGTGAAGAGAGTTTTTAACCCCTTCAAACCAAATAGTTAACTAGAGGTCACATATATTAAGTATGAGACTCCACAACATATTAAGATGTGGGCACAAGTTACAGAATTTGTGAGCAAGGTTTGTGGCCTCCAAATATAAACCCCATTATTCATTCTTGTGCACACATCATTATTATAACAAACACACACACACACACTCTCACACACACACACACACACAAACACACAACACAGACACACACACACAAAACTCACTATGTCACCTCAGAAGCTTTGTACTATTGCAATGTTAGGCATTTCTTGAACAATCATGAGTCACTGATCAGTGTATCTAGTGATTGCTTCTCTTTATAACTAGACCCACATCTCCCTCTGCTGTTGATTTACATTTACATTTACATTTATTCATTTAGCAGACGCTTTTATCCAAAGCGACTTACAAGTGCACACTCATACACCAATGGTAGCAGAGCTTCCATGCAAGGTGCTAGCTTGCCATCGGGGGCAATTTAGGGTTCAGTGTCTTGCCCAAGGACACTTCGGCATGGGATCACCCGGGCCGGGATTCGAACCACCAACCCCACGATTAGTGGATTAGTGGACAACCCGCTCTACCGACTGAGCCACAGCCGCCCCATATTTACTGTCATTGCAACAGACAGTGTATTTGTGAAAAGATCAAAATATATTCACTATTAGAAGAAAAATGAGTGACAAACAAAACAGTACATCATGGATTTATTTAGTGTTTGTAGAAAGGCTGACATATTTCAAAAGATGTTTTTATTTCCTAACACTTTGTATTTTGTATACTGTTCTGTGTGAAGAGTTAGAAAGCCTTCAAGTATTTGTTTGAAAGTCATGTTTGTTTGTTTTCTGACACAATATGGTGCGTCTTTGAATATTGTAAAACACTTATTAAGCACATTATAAACTAGTTCCATAACAAATGATACACCAACATTGAGGTAACATTTATTTTGCAAATAAAGTTTAATCTAAACATCCCATTTATTAGGAACTCCTGCATGCCTGCACATTCATGCAACTATCCATTCACCCAGTCATGTGGCAGGAGATCAGTGAATAAATTCATGTGGAAAACAGTCAAGAGCTTCAGTTAATGTTCACATTAAACATCAGATTCCGGATTGTAAAAAAATTAATTGATCAAATAACCTCTTGGTACAACCATGGTGAGCAGGAAATCATCTCAGAATGAACAACATATCAAACTGGGCTGATTGCATTTCTCTGAAACCATACTCAACACAGCAGCAGAAGACCACCAGGTTCCACGCCTAGCCAAAAACAGGAAACTGAGTATGCAGTGGTTTACTGAAACTAGACAGTAGAGACTGGAAACCCATCACCTAATCTGATTAATGTCTATTTCTACTGCACTATGCAGATAATAGGGTCAGAATTTGGCATCAAAAGCATAAACTGATTTGTCATTCAGGGCAAACCGTAGCCAGTAAGTGTTGCTTGCTTGATTTATGGTTGAAACTAATTTAGCATCGGCTGTCAGATAGAAGCTGTAACGGCATATCTCTGATATACTGATGACAGTCAGCTCTGTTTGTCCTTCCAGACTGTAGATACAATGATCTCATCACTCATCTCTGCCTGCCTGTCTGATATCTCGGACTGGATTAAGGAATACCACTTTAAGCTCGACTTGCCAAAAACGGAGTTTCTCATCATCCCTACCTGCCCCTCAATCAACTACAACTTCACTGAAACTTTGGGGTGACTTTCAATGACCACTTGAATATTACAGAACACATTTCAACAACTCCACAGTCCTGTAGGTTAATTCTGTATAACATCAAGAAAATCTCACTGGTCGTGACACAGCTACTAGACCAGGCCCTTCCCGCAACCTGCAATCAATTAACAACTAGCACCTGGGACTGTAGTGCCTACACAAGGAGGCATGAGATCCCTTTCAAGAACATTTAAACTGACTGTCCTTCAGTAGTGGAATGAAATTCCAACCTCAAACCGGACACCAGAATCCCTCACTATCTTTAAAAAACAGCTAATATCCCACCTCTTCCATGAACATCTAACCAACCCCTGCACTTAACTACGTAACTAACCTTCTCTTACATCTCTGCACTTTGCTCCTCTAGAACTCAATTAAAAATCTTGTATGGTAGCACTAATTGTATTGTTCTCTGCTTGATGTATCACGTGATTTATATGCTTGTAATTCCTCATTTATAAGTAGCTTTGGATAGAAGCTTAAATGTAAACGTAAATCCATGGATCCAATTCTTTTGTCAACAGGACAGCCTGGTGGTGGTAGTATATTGATGTGGGGAAAGTTTTCTTGGAATAAACTTGGGCTCTTAATACCAATTGCACATCAGAATTGTCAGAATGCCACAACGTATCCAAGTTGCTGACCATGTGCATACCTTTATGGTCACAATTTATAATAATACACCATGTCACAAGCTCATGTCATCTCAAACTGGTTCCATGAACATGACAAAGAGTTCAGTGTACTTTAATGTCCTCCCCACTCACCAGACCTGAATCCAATAGAGCACCTTTGGGATGTGGTAGAACGGGAGACTTGCAGCATGAATGTGCAGCTGACAAATGTGCAGCAATTACATGATATCATGCCAACATGGGCAATAATGTTTTCTGACACCTTGTAGAATCCATGCCATGAAGAAGTGAGGTTGTTCTGAGAGCACTGGGGTCCTACTCATTATTAGTATAATGATTCTTATAAAGTGGACAGTGAGTGTATCACAAAATTCAAAATATCTGCCATTAGGAATATACCAGATCTGCTCTGGTATAGTCTTGCTGTCAATTTACAGGTGCTTTATTGTAGTGAAGGATTTTTAAATTCTCCTTGGTTTTATTATTATTTTTTTTTTTACATTATTATTCCACAATTAGCATATATGTCAGCTGTGGTGAAAATAAAAACGATAATCATCATGTCTAATGATAATGATAAATGATCACAGCACAGTGAATTTATTTTCTTCACATACCCCAGCATGTCAGGAAGTTGGGGTCAGAGCGCAGGGTCAGCCATAATACAGCACCTCAGGCGCAGAGAGAGTTAAGGGGCTTGCTTAAGGGCCACAGTGGCAGCACTGCAGCTTGAACCCCCGACTTTCCTATCAATAACACAGAGCCTTAACCACCAAGCCACCACTGCACCAATACATTATAAATAATCAAGTCACGGTTGTGCCATATTGTTTCCCCCTTTTAAAAATGTTATGAATTAATGGTGCTTTATGAAATGTTCAAGATATTTCGGAAGTTTGAGATTTTTTTTATAATCTCAAATTATGATGCTCATCATGCTGTTTTTGTTTTTTTGTTTTTTAATGTTCTCTAACAAACTCTAAGGGTTTAATAGAACATGTGTATTTATATTGAGATCATGTGACATGTTAATTGCACACAGGTTAACTTAATTCAACTAATTATTTGACCTTTTATAGCCTCTGGTTACACCAGAACTAAATCAGGTGTTTCACAGCAACGAGTTGAATATGTTTTAATTTCTTATTTTTTATTTTTGCCAATTATATTTTTTTCTCTTGCTTAGATATGATGGAGTATTTTGTATAGAAACATAAAATAACTGTAATTAACTCCATTTCAGTTCCAAGTTGTAACATTACAAAACGTGGAAAGGAAACACACAGAAACACACATCTACCCACTGACAGACACACACACACACACACACACACACACACACACACACACACACACACACACACAGACGACATTAGCATCTTTAAAATAATGCATAAGACTGCTGCACACACTGCACTGTAAAACTGAATGCACACACGCATGCACACACACACACACACACACACACACACACACACACACACACACACACACACACATTTTCCCCCACAATTCAGAATTTCTCTCTTTTGCATGTGTAAGCAGGCCCTGAAATGTTAACACATTTTTCCTCATAGTTAGGTTCTGTAAAAAAAAAGTGTCGTTTTCTTTTTTTTTTCTTCTAACATCTAAGAGGAAATGTTCAGCTTCCTGTTTCAGTGGTGACTGTGAAGAGTCAGAGATCTCACTAATCATTTCTTGGTACAAATATTCTCAAAGCTACACCAAGGCCACTGGATATTTGCTTTATTTTCAGCTACTCTGTAATATGTAATATGTTTGTCTCCTTCTACTTTTATCATTTTAATTTAATGTAGAACGGGCACCAGATGACTTCTATAATAATATTCTCGATCAATGATCAACACTGTATACATAAAACAAACAAAAAAAAAAACACTACTAACAAAAGACACAACAAAAGTCACCAAAGACACTTAGATATAATATTGTAATCTCATGCCATTTCCTTATTTTAAGTGGATATTTTAATTTTAGGATATTTAAAACACTATTGCATGCTGTGTAAAAGTCAATATTCTCTTTTTTCAATCTGGCCATTTTGAGCAGTTTGGGGATCCAAAACAAGGAAGTGAAGTTGTCTTTGCCTCAAATAGAATACTCTTATTTTAACTTATTCCTAGACAGAGAAAAGGGGGATTGTAAAACTTCATGTGAATAGATCACATTATCTCACATTTCATATCGTCATACATGGAAATTCCTCCTACCTACACACACACACACACACACAGACACACACACACACACACACACACACACACACACACACACGTGCCATCTGGAAAGTATTCACAGCGCTTCACTTTTCCACATTTTGTTATGTTACAGTCTTATTCCAAAATGGATTCAATTCATTATTTTCCTTAAAATTCTACAAACAATACCTCATAATGACAGCGTGAAAGAAGTTTGTTTGAAATGTTTGCAAATTTATTAAAAATAAAAAATAAAAAAACACATGTACATAAGTATTCATAGCCCTTGCAATGACACTCAAAATTGAGCTCAGGTGCATCCTGTTTCCACTGATCATCCTTTAGATGTTTCCACAACTTGATTGGATTCCACTTGTGGTAAAGTCAGTTGATTGGACATGATTTGGAAAGGCACACAACTGTCTATATAAGGTCCCACAGTTAACAACGCATGTCAGAGCACAAACCATGCCATGAAGTCCAAGGAATTATCTGTAGACCTCTGAGACCGGATTGTATCGAGGCACAGATCCAGGAACCCCTCTTCGTAGAGCTGGCCGCCCGGCCAAACTGAGCAATCAGGGGAGAAGGGCTTTAGTCAGGGAGGTGACCAAATCCCGATGGTCACACTGACAGAGCTCCAGCATGTCTCTGTGAAGAGAGGAGAACCTTCCAGAAGAACAACCATCTCTGCAGCACTCCACCAATCAGGCCTGAATATTAGAGTGGCCAGATGGAAGCCACTCCTCAGTAAACGGCACATGACAGCCCGTCTGGAGTTAGCCTGAAGGACTCTCAGACCAAAGATTAAACAAAGATTGAACTCTTTGGACTGAATGGCAAGTGTCATGTCTGGAGGAAACCAGGCACCAGTCATCACCTGGTCAGTACCATCCTTACAGTGAAGCAGGGTGGTGGTAGCATCATGCTGTGGGGATGTTTTTCAGCGGCAGGAACTGGGAGACTGTTCAGGATCGAGGGAAAGATGAATGCAGCAATGTACAGAGACATCCTTGATGAAACCTGCTCCAGAGCAGTCTGGACCTCAGACTGAGGTGAAGGTTCATCTTCCAACAGGACAATGACCCTAAGCACACAGCTAAGATAACAAAGAAGTGTTTACAGGACAACTCTGTGAATATCCTTGAGTGGCCCAGTCAGAGCCCAGACTTGAACCCGATTGAACATCTCTGGAGAGATTTGAAAATGGCTGTGCACGGACGCTCCCCATCCAACCTGATGGAGCTTGAAAGGTCCTGCAAAGAAGAATGGGAGAAACTGCTCAAAAATAGGTGTGCCAAGCTTGTAGGTTCATACTCAAAAAGCCTTGAGACTGTAATTGGTGACAAAGCTGCTTCAACAAATTATTGAGTATAGAATTTTGAGGAAAATAATGAATTTAATCCAATTTGGAATAAGGCTGTAACATGACAAAATGTGGGAAAAAATGAAGCGCTGTGAATACTTTCCAGATGCACTGTAGAGTGTCAATGTCTAAGATAACATCAAGTCAAAAATGCAAATAATCTGTTTTTTTTTTATTATTATTATTTGCATATGTGAAGTGATGCTATCAGATGTGACCCAACCAAGGTTACCTTAATATAGAAACATGATGTTATAATTGGCATTGAACTTGTTAAGGGTGATGATAAATGCATTTGCTTTTTAAAATAAAAATAATATTAATAAACTGCTTTAAAAAAAAAAAACCAGCTAAAATGTATCTGAATAAAAAGAAAGTTTACAGGGGGGGGGTTCATTTCAGTTAGAGAGCGGTTGCAATGCCTGTTTGTCAGACCTATGTGTGAGACCATATGCAAACCACAGAACACAGGAAATAGAAGAAAGCACAAAAACACTCTTGTTGGTCCTTTTGTATTCTCTCTCCCCTTCTCATTCTCTTGCTCACTCTCTACGTTTCCGCTATTGATGAAAGGAGGTGGGGTTAACTATCTAGCTACAGTAACACGTCTTACACAGTGGGCTTTGGGTTATATTCATTAATTCTTCACTTATTCAGACCACAAATTCACACTACATACGCAAAAGGATTCAGATTATGGGAAATCTCTTATGCTTCACGAGAAGGTAAGTCATTGCTGAGCTTATTTACTCATGATGTAAATAAACAGAGTTACATCCATCATTAGCAGATAGGTACTACATCTATAAATGCAACGACACTGAATACACTCTCAGAAAAGAGGGTTGTAAACTGTACTTTTCCTGTCACTGGAGTGAATGTACATGTAGTGTAGCTTAAAAGCTTGATTCTTTACACTATATCCACTATAATCCAGGCGTATATTAAAGATACAAAAGAAGAAGTACTCTTGATGGTACCACATCAGTGACAAGGTAATGTACAGTTTAGTAGAATTTCTTCCGAGAATTCCAGAGAAATTACTCCCACTCAGTGTATATAAACTGTGTACAGTGTTCAACTGTAGTAATCCTGTATTCCTGTCTCATTTCCTTAGAAAAGACAAATATCAAGGTGATGGTAAGGATCATTTTATTTGTTCCTCTTTTATCACTATTAAAATACATACAAATAGCATTATGTTCACCAAAATAAGGGCTATAAAGAGCACACACAAAGTTTGTGATCCTGGGTTAAAAGATCTGGAAAATATGTACATATATGCTTTTCTGAAACAATGATGTGTAATCACTGCATTGTGTAATACCCAGCCATGTGGTGCAATATGTCTTGTGAGAATAGCAAGAAAATCGAAGCACACTGGAGAAATAAGAGATTCTACAATTGATTCTGATCACTAAATTTCAACAACACTTCAACATAAGGTCACACATAGGTAATATATTAATCCTTAACTAATGTTTGCGTAATTAATAATGGTATTACGTAAGTATTAATATCCTGTTATCTCATTTTGTTCATTAATATCATGACTGTAGCATTAATAAAGGTCCTTTACATTATGAAGGGTGAGTTAAGCCAGATTGATAGGCAATGATGTTGGTTCTGGGAATTTGGCACCCTTTAGCAGTTTTCCAGCATGAAACATCTTGTTACTTTGTTCACAGTTTTCCTAAAATCACATCTATACACAACTCTAAACATAGGTTTGGCCTTAGGAACTACTCTTTTTAGCATGTGCCCATTTTTATAACATCATGCCAATATAATCTGGTTAATTCTGGTTATTGTGTTGCCTCAAAGCAAACTGTTAGTGGTGCTGGCTTCAAATTACAAATGTAAATAACCTAAAGTTTGGGTTAAGCTACACCGTGTACCAAAAAAGACTATTAATAATGTAATTCTTCTTTAGAAATACTCTGAATCATGATTTTAATGAACAGAATAAGTTAACAAGATGATAATACTTAATTATTACCATTATTAATGGATATTCATACTGTATATAACCCCGAGGCTATTAATGTATATGCTTCATTATTTCCTGGTGCACTAAGGATTACAGCATGTATGAATTCACCTTTATGAAAGCATTGGTTATATATTAATATATTGCTGATTTGTGGGTCTTATAGTAAAGTATTGTAATTTTCCTTAATTGTCAGGTAGTAGAAAGGCACTATGACTTGTGATATACTCTGGAAATGTTTCACTACTCAGCTAAGAGTAGTCAAATTTTCATAAATTCTGATAAGGTAATTCTGATAAGAACTGATAAAGACTGATAAGTGATAGATCATCTTTAAGATTAAAAGACAAGTCTATCTGCTCTGAGTTGGAATATTTGACATTTGTCTAGTAATGCAAAATAATGTGGACTTCCTAATTGATTCTCTCTCTCTCTCTCTCTCTCTCTCTCTCTCTCTCTCTCTCTGTCTCTCTGTCTCTCTCCTGCTGTGTGTCCACATTTACCTACTGCAGCAGGACAGGTGAGGATGTCTCACTGAATTAACACACACAACATAGTTATGAGAATTGCTGGTTACAAGGATTTGTATTCCTGGGTCATGGTAGCAACTGATAGCAGTTACATTTCATCAGTTTTTCTGTATACCTACTGATGAGATTGAGAACATCATTATTACAATTCCATTGTTTTATGTTACTTTCCCTTCATATTAATGAGCCTAATAAATCAAAAGTATGTCTCTGAAATGTCCCAAATGGGTGTCAAGTTATCATCTAGCACCAGGGTTGGGACGGTTAAAAAATACTTCCTAAAAAATTTCATCAGTAATGTAATCCAAGTATCACAATATGAAAGTAATGTAATCTGATTATTTTTGGATTACTTATGTAAATAAACTCAAGAGAAATGCAGTATGATCTAAAATACTGAACAATATTTAGAGCTTATTTTAGATTTTAAAAACATGTTCAATGTTTGGATTTGTTTTTAATAAAATAAATAAATAAATAAAAGCTCACATGTGGGTAACATTACATCACAAACACTAGGGTGACCATGGGCACATCATAATGAAACAAAAGCCGAATCCTGGACATTTTCTCAAATTTAGAAATCCCAGCAGGACGCTTTTTTAAGGTCTGAAAAAGAGGACGTATTGTCATCATAACAATTTGTGTTCATTTCTACAAAAATGACTTTGATCAAAATTGATTTGCGCATGCACCAGGAGGTTACTCACGACTGGCATGAGAGAACCAGAACTATAATCAAGCAGCTGTCTATATTTTTATGTCAAAAGATTAATTTCTTTGTTTTTAAATGAAAAATTATAATCCTGATAGTATTCCCATTTTTTCTAAATGTACCTGTAATCTGATTTCCTTGTTTTTTGACATAACTGTAACAGATTACAGTTACCAGTTTTTTGTATCCTGATTACGTAACACCTTTATATGTGTTCCGTTACTACCCAAACTTGTCTATCACTGGCTACTTTCACATTATATCTATTATGTTGTATTGCAAATGCTTTACTGAGAAGTAGCATTAGAAATGGAAATTCACTTGTGTCTTACTTTGCTTAGAATACATGGCTATTTATCACAGATCAGAGGACATACCTGAGCAAAAAAGTGTACTGCAAAACTCAACATCATCACTTAAGTCAACAACATCACTTCTTGTACAGCATAACAAACACAATGGGCTGTATTCTTCTGGAATTGGTGACCAAAAATTACATAATTATTTATATGTATTCAGAGAGGTTATGCTCCTGCTTAAGTCAATTTTCTGAGTATGGTGTTTAGATTATGTAAATTACCACACATTCAGTATTGGCAACTTGAGTAGAAGCATCAGACATATGGTTCAGAGCATCTGAAAGTAAAAATGCAGACCATTATATTATGACAAATATAATACAATGTAACATCAAAGCAATTGGACGATTTAAAAATGAAAAAAAAAAAGACTAATACAAATGAAAAAATGGCAAGCACTGACATAAACATCTAACAGGAGTCATATTACTAAAATGCTACAGCATAAATAGTCCTTGTAATTTTGGGGATACATCACACTATTTAAAAGTGGCACAATGTGTGTGGCTGACATAAATAAGCCAAGAACAGAAATTTCTTGCAACTCAATTAATAATCTCCTATTATATGCTCATGAATTTATACTTCCATTATGAAGGGAATCATAGGACCTGAACAGTATGGGTGATTATTTTAAAGAAGCAGAAGTTTATTTTTCCTCGCAATTTGTCGTTGGTTGTTTGACATTCAAATAAGCCACACAATCTCGCCATTGTTTCTGTGATGTGAATAGCAATGACCTGTTAACACTGATGGCAGTCCTGGGTTTTTGGAAATATTATACTGTTGTGACTACCAAATAGCAGCAATTTCATTCTGATCTTATTTTTGGTATTTAACTATGTAAACCAGGCGTGATGGAAACTACACCCCTTCATGATAAGTATCATGAAAGTGGGACAGGAAATGTAAAACCACTCTTACCAATAACCATGTTCAGTTCAGTTACAAAACCTAAAATTATTTCATTTAAAATGGTTGAACATACCAGTTAGGTTAATGGAAGCACATTTCAATGCCATTAATATGTTAAATTTACCATGTCTTTCTAATGCCACTACTTTCATTTTAGGTAAATTACTTTGCACATACATTTGTGTGTGTGTGTGTGTGTGTGTGTGTGTGGGTGTGTGTGTGTCCTTAAATTTTTTAAAAAGTTGTTTGCTGGTAGTGGATTCACTCTTAATTGCAATTTAGTTTGTGTTTTAGATGATGTTATTTAATGTCATGCTGAGATATTTATGGTCTTCTCAGGAAAATCAAAATAACCACAATCCTCCCACAAATTACTTTCAAACAAAAGTTCTCAAAATACAATACCAAGAGACTTGTTTTTAACTTAAAAAGATAAAATAACAATATTATCATGTTTTAATATTTTTTTATAAACTCACAAGAAAACATACAAGAATATTTGTATACATACATACAAGAATATTGAAACGTACTGGAAGAGTGCAGTCTGAGATGTTATTTTGAATGCGATTTTGTATTAGTTGTGAAAGAACTGTAGAACTTTAGAAGAATAACACTTCTGTTTTCACCCTGTTGGAGGATAAGTACTTAGAACAAATGAACAAAGCCTATTAAGTCAATATCATGCTACAGCAATGTTGATGTCTCAATTTCGATTGCTCAAAAGGTGTTGATAAATTTTCTGTTAAAGTAGCTGTTCACAATATTGCGATATACAGCTGTTCTAACATAAATAATGACAGGAATTAACATGTTTTTTTTTTGCCATTCCATACACTTAAACACATACTATGTATTATTCTTTAATAAATAGAAACTTATTAGTGATGTTAAAGTGCTCTGCCCAATTATCAGATCTACAGTACTTAATCCTTTTAGGTCAAAATGTTATCTTTTGGCTGTGTAAAACATTCTCCATTCTTTACCTTGACAGAAAATGAGGGCACTGCATCAGTGCATCTCTCAAGCCCCCTAGCACCTGCCAAAAGTTTAGGTCTATTAGTGTAAGATGGCAGAAAGGGGGTGACATTTAATAATGGACAGTTCAGAAAATGTACTATTTTGACTAAGTTGTCAAGATTTTGGTAACACTATATATTGTTCCTCTAACACCTATATAAACAATTAATCTAACTATAACATAGTGCAACTACTGGGATGTATGCATTTATTACAAAAATACATTTTAGGCAAATATGTATGTATGAACTTAAATTTTGGTTTTGGTAAGTACACAAATATATCTTCACGGTTGTAACAGGACATTGGGCCTCTCTTAACAGTATGTGGGGTAAAGAAAGTTATTTGACTTGCAGATATGCTTATAGCAACTACAGAGTATCTGACAATTTAAGTATACATTTATATATAGGGTTACACTTTACAATATGTGGACAGTTCCCAAGTAAGTCTGCATACAGGAGTGTACAGTGCCTTGCGAAAGTATTCGGCCCCCTTGAACTGTTCGACCTTTTGCCACGTTTAAGGCCTCAAACATAAAAGTATAAAACTGTAATTTTTTTGTGAAGAATCAACAACAGGTGGGACACAATCATGAAGTGGAACGAAATTTACTGGATATTTCAAACATTTTCAACAAATAAAAAACTGAAAAATTGGGTGAGCAAAATTATT
>JAFFST010048825.1:33269-48144 GCA_022414735.1 Noturus placidus
ACTTGGTTTCGCCCAGACTCAACACAAGTTCGGTGATGTATTTTAGCAGTTTCTCCATGCTGTGGGAGCTTCTATCACTCAGAAACCACGTGACTTCAAACAGTAACTGTAATCCTAAAACTATCTTCTAAATATACACATTTTCAGTATAAAATTTTGGAAGTTTGGCTGCGCACGCCTGGGGGGACGGGGGGGGACGGTTAGCGCTTGGACCCCCCCAATGTCCATAACATGGTTACATCCTTAGTACTAAATATCAGTGAAACAATGCAGTTCGCCCAGATGTTAATGTTATATGTATGTCAACTGCTTTATTATTATTATTATTATTATTATTATTATTATTATTATTATTATTATTATTATTATTATACTTCGGTAAAAAACATAAAAGAAAAAAGTCTATGGCAGCCCACAGAACACTTCATACAAGCTTTATGAAATTTGGCACAGTGATAGAGGGCAGTATCAGCTACCAACACAGCAAATTTGGTGTATATGCCCAATGTGCTTTGCCACCACCCGCAGGGCAAAGATGGACATACAGTTGCATTAATAGCTCCACATTGCATGTGCCATACTTTAGGAACATGACTCCACTTTCTACCGATTCTTTGTGTAATGCAGAGTTCAGTGGCTATCATGCTGTTTTGGCAATTTCTGCCATATTGAATAGATTTTTTCAACACATAGTTTTTCCTTTTTCTTCTCCTGCTTATTTTGTACAATCCTCATGAAATTTTCTGGGTTGGTTGATTGGCGTGTCTAAAGTGTCCGTAGTGTATGAATGTGTGTGTGTGAGAGTGTGTATGTGATTGCGCCCTGCGATGGACTGGCACCCTGTCCAGGGTGTACCCCGCCTTGTGCCCGATGCTCCCTGGGATAGGCTCCAGATTCCCCCGTGACCCTGAAAAGGAGTAAGCGGTTGAAGATGGATGGATGGATGGATGGTTTATTTATAGTGCACAGACAAATTTGATAGCAATGACATCATGCAAGAAGTGAAGCCATTTCTTAGAAATGCTTTTACGTATTGACACCAAACTTGGCCCATATGTTTAGCAACATGAACTGATTTTAAAAGACAAGATTCAAGTTCATTACCAACTTTGGAGGGCTTCTGAAAACAAGATGTGAGGCAATATCTCAGCAACTGCTTAGTATTTTGCTTTCAGATTTGGCATATCTCCTTGAGAAACAAATGCTGAGGGTCCCAACACTGCTCGGCTTCCTCTGTTGCTAAGGGGTGGAGTCAGAAAGTGCTTGGCCCCTTAATTGCTGCTATATTTATAATTATTGTATGATTATTGCTATTATTACATGCATTTTATGATCTGTTTATGGAACTTGAGTAGCTGTAAAGGTGCTGTTATTAATATATTATATATAATAAAGAGGGGTGGAACTTCTGACATGTAGTCAGTGGCATGTAAATCCTATATTTATTGCATATAAAAATCAGAACTTTAACATAGTTTTCACTGTAACATGGTATCTGCTTAAAACTAGAGGACATAACTACCGGTACATAACACTGCATAGCAAGTAAAATGATATCAATTCTCCAAGAAATTGCTTGTGATTTAATTTTGAATGCTGACATTGTGTGAAAGTGCTTGATTGACCTAAACAGCAGCCAGTAGCATTTCAGATATGCCACACTCCTGAATCTAAACAAACCTGACATTTACTTAGAAAGTTAGCCAAATATGGAGAACAGAGAAGAGTTTAACGAGACACTTTTACTTAGTCTTACTGATGGGGAAGCCCGGAAATTGTCTAAAAACAGAATTGCGTTCCTGCTCAGCCTGGGGAAGCAACATATTCCAGCGCTGAAAAGCCCCAAGTTGGTAAATTACGTCTGACAAACAGCCTGTCACATAAACACAAACTCTTACCAATTCTACCCTGCTCAAGAAGAATATGTTTTTCTCAACTAAGGGATGGTTAGAAAGGGAATACTGTGGAGGATCAAACATGGCCAAAAGCACACCAACAAACCATGATTGCTGCTAATGCACTGCTGCTGTAGAGCAAAATCTGCCTCTGGAGATGGGATATACTCAGTGTGTTTACATGGACAACAATAATCCAATATTAATCAGATCAAGACGCTACTCTGATTAAGAAACTAGCATGTAAACAGCAATTTTTAATTACCTTAATCCGATTAAGGTCATACTCGAAGTAAACACAAATCAAATTAAGATGTGGAGTATTCCTGTTTTATTCGCATTATGGACGTGTATTACAGACATGTACACACCTTAATCACATTATTAACATCGTGTGGGAGTTTTCACCGCATTTTGCGACAGGACATGTACACACACGGCAGCACTCAACCATTTGACGGCAAACAAGAGAACATGGCTGCGTCCCAAACGGTGTCCTCACCTACCCTAGACATATAGTAGGAGAAATACATGTATCTCGGCTACTATTTAGACCAGGGGTGTCCAATCTTATCCGGACAGGGCCGGTGTGGGTGCAGGTTTTCATTCCAACCAAGCAGAAGCCACACCTGAGTCTATTGAAAGCCATGATCAACTGATTAAACAGGTAGAATCAGGTGTGGCTCCTGCTTGGTTGGAATGAAAACCTGCACCCACACCGGCCCTTTCCGGATAAGATTGGACACCCCTGATATAGACAAACAGTACGCGGTTTGGGACGCAGCCCATGGTTCAAGCAGTCGTCTATTTGCACGTATAGCATGACAAATTATTAACTGCACTTGAAGCGTTCGTAAAAAATTAAATAAAAACACCCAAAACTGTATACGGTGCCATAACGAATGCGAACTGTATTTTGATACGTGAAATTCTGGAGGGACGTCAAACGGTGTGACACGGTGACGTAATGACGTGTACCGTTAATCACTCTATGTTCTATTACATGTAAAACAGGAACATGACAGGAGTATTCTAAAAGCGACTCTTGTAAACACCTTAATCACAATATTGTCTTACTCAGAGTAAGGTCAATAATTAGATTACTGCTGTCCATGTAAAACGTAGTGGCTGTATATGGTTCTAGAGAGCATTTAATGAAGACTTGCACAAATATGAATCATCAAAAAATTCTGATTTTGTCCCAGAACTATAAAATTAAAACTAGTATATGGAGAAACACTGAATTTTTGTATATTTTCTTCAGATAGAGCATTATATTAATGTCCATAAGACTAAGGGACAGGTACAAGAAGCTCTGAAAAACTTATTTTGATTTTGGGGGTAATTTAATTAGCTAAGAATTATGACTGCAATGATTGCACTCGTCAGAAGGTTGTAGAAATACATTGTATTCTATCTATCTATCTATCTATCTATCTATCTATCTATCTATCTATCTATCTATCTATCTATCATGACTACACTACTTCTCAGTGACAGGACATTCAGGGGCAGAAAAGCCTACTTGGATTTCTAAACTGCCCCCTTGGCATTCCCAAGGCCTAGTGCCCCAGTACCATCTTTCCTCCATCACACACACACATACACACCCAAACCCACATTGTCTTTCTGCCCGTTTCCCTCAATGTTGTAAATTACAGCCGACACAAACCCTTGCCTAATGCCCTGGCATGGAAATCTTCCAACCAGAACTTTTTTTCAGACTGGCTGTGGGCTGGCATCATTGATTATGGTCAGGCAGTCTCTCTCTCTCTCGCTCTCGCTCTCCAACCCCCTCCCTCCTTCCACACACACACACACACACACACACACACACACAAAACAGCCATTCCAAAGAGGTGGTTCTGAGGCTCTACACTTAAGCAGAGTTGAATGAAGATATGGCTAAACTTGACTGACGTATTTGTAAGACTAATGAGATTAGAGATTCTTTATTTAACAAAGTATAATTAAAGAAGCCATTACTACATGGTACTTATTTTAGTGTTGTATATAGAATACCAAATGAAACATATTTTTAACATATTTATTACTCAAGTAAATGTTAATTTAAGCCACTAGAAAACTGACTACTTAAGGAAAAGTGTCTATTATTATAAATACTTAAGTTTCAAAAGTGCTTGGGTAGAAAATAGAATTTTCTAGATTTCTGCATAAATATGACCTAAAACATCATCAGATTTTCACACAAGTCCACAAAATAGATAAAAAAGAACCAAATTAAACAAATGAGACAAAAATATTATACATTGTCATTTACTTATTTAGGAAAATGATACAATATTTCACTGTGAGTGGCAAAAGTATATGAACTTTTGCTTTCAGTATCTTGTGTGACCCCCTTATGCAGCAATAACTGTAACTAAATGTTTCCGGTAACTGTTGATCAGTCTTGCACATGGACTTGGAGGAATTTTAGCCCGTTCCTCAGTACAGAACAGCTTCAACTCTGGGATGTCGGTGGGTTTTCTCACATGAACTGCTTGCTTCAGGTTCTTCCAAAACATTTCTATTGGATTAAGCTCAGGACTTTGACTTGGCCATTCCAAAACATTCACTTTATTCTTCTTTAACCATTCTTTGGTAGAATGACTTGTGTGCTTGGGGTCTTTATCTTGCTGCATGGCCAACTTTCTCTTGAGATTCAGTTCATGGACAGATGTCCTGACCTTTTCCTTTTGAATTCACTGAAATAATTCAGAATTCATTGTTCCATCAGTGACGGCAAGTCGTCCTGGCCCAGCTGCAGCAAAACAAGCCCAAACCATGACACTACCACCAACATGTTTCACAGATGAGATAAGCTTTTTAAGCTGGAATGCAATGATTTCCTTTCTCCAATGACTTTCTCCTTGCAACCCTGCCATGCACACCATTGTTCTTCGGTGTTCTCCCAATGGTGGACTCATGAACATTAAGATTAGCTAATGTGAGAGAGGCCTTTACTTGCTTAGAAGTTACCCTTGGTTTCTTTGTGACCTCAGGGACCTCATGTCTTGCTCTTGGAGTGATCCTTGTTGGTCGCACACTCCTGAGGAGGGTAACAACGGTCTTGAATTTGTACACAATCTGTCTGACTGTGGATTGGTGGAATCCAAACTCCTTAGAGATGGTTCTGTAACCTTTTCCAGCCTGATGAGCATCAACAACTCTTTTTCTGAGGTCCTCAGAAATCCTTTGTCCTTTGTTCGTGTCATGATACACTTCCACAAAGATGTTTAAAAAAGATCAGACTTTAATAGATCCCTGTTCTTTAAATAAAACAGAGCGCTCACACACACCTGATTGTCATCTGGTTGATTGAAAACACTGGTTGAATCTGGTTGATTCAAATTAACAGCTAATCCTAGTGGTTCACATACTTTTGCCACTCACAAATATGAATTATTGGATCATTGTTCCTCAATAAATAATTATATATAAATAAGTATAATTAATAATTAATAATTAATTTGTTTAATTGGGTTCCCTTTATTTACTTTTAGGACATGTGTGAAACTCTGATGATGTTTTAAGTCATATTTACGTCAACATTTCTAAAGAGTTCACAAAATTTCAAGCACCACTGTATTTCTTTTATGTGAAAGCAGAATCAGATGTACACAGCATTTCTGACCTTGTGCAACAATGCCAATGGCAATAATACAACTTATTTTTAATAGATTTATGTCTTACTGATAATGCACCTCCGGTATATCTTGTACTTTACACTGTCTTATAAAATGCCAGAGTAATAAAATTAATCGCAGTTCAGTGTGCCTCATATTTAGATCTTGGGATTGATTGGACTGCAAACGGGACAGTAATTTGAGTTTAGATTCCCCACTGAAAGAAAGAATCAGATGAGTGTGGCATACTTTTTTTTTTTTTTTTTGCAAATCTCACACATCATGGGCGGCTATGGCTCAGTCGGTAGAGCGGGTTGTCCACTAATCCACTAAGCGTAGGGTTGGTGGTTCGAATCCCGGCCCGGGTGATCCCATGCCGAAGTGTCCTTGGGTAAGACACTGAACCCTAAGTTGCCCCGATGTCACTAGCACCTTGCATGCAGCTCTGCTACCATTGGTGTGTGTGTGTGTGTGTGAATGGGTGAATGAGACACAGTGTAAAGCGCTTTGGATAAAAGTGCTATATAAGTGTGCCATTTACCATTTACATCATTTGAGCTTGGAAAACCAGGGTTTCTCAAACTTTGTACTGCCAGGGACATCTTTTAGCTGTAGGGGAAAAAATCCATTGAAAAAACTTTCCTCGGTATAGATTTAGTTCTGGAAACATTCAAATATTAAGTTAATTATTCAAACATGTACATTTATTTTCTTGATATTTGTTACAGTATGCAGGTTTTTGATCCTGAACCTGACCATTGGCAGAACATAAGGTTTATTTATGAACCTTCTTGTTTTTCTTTCTTTTTTTAATGTTTTGGATTAAACTAATTTCTTTCAAGTGATGAACCAAACAGGCCAAACAAGCCTTATAACTATATTAACTCAATAATAACTTATTTGGTAACAGTGGGTTCCAAAATGAAACCTTGATATGCTTCACGGGCCCTGGGGGTTCCCCAGACCTGATTTTGAGAACCATTGGCCTAAATGTAGTGCTTGTCTGACAGTGTGTAAGTGTGTATGTGTGTGTGTGTGTGTGCATCTGCCTAATCCTACTTGAACTGAGGTCCTACTTCACATACATGACATAATTAGACTGCACAAAATGACTGATGACTGACTACATTTTAAAGCACAATATTTAAGTGCAATGTGCAGTATATAATATTATAGTGTATGTGGTAGTTTATAGAGATGCTCCAATTCCACTTTTCCCAGTTCTGATATGATACCAATTTTAAGGCAATAAGTATCAGCAGATAATGAGCATACACCCGTATCAATCTGAAATCTGCGTTTTATCTCCCGTATCGATGTTCACTATCAGATCAGGACATCCGTAATAGTATATTGTTGTAACTGATGGAACAGGTTTATTTTTAATTACTTCAGCGATTTCAAGATTTGACAGAATTTGCTTAAGAAGCAAAAGATTACAGGGTTTTCTTGAAAGCACTCAACAGCCACTTTATTAGAAACACAATACTAATACTGAGTATTATATATCGAAATGACATTTTGTAGCTTTTAAGAAATACATTTCCGTGGTTAGGTAAAATATAACATGTTTCCGAACATTTATGTTTCACATTTGAAAGCACTACAGCGTTTGTTTAGCTACATTAATTTTAACATTCTTTAAATACAGTCATTGAGCACTAATTCGCCAATCATGTGGCAGTAGTGCGATGTATAACGTCATGCAGCTTCAGGTAATGTTCATATCGACCATTGGAGTGGGGAGAAAAATGTGATCTCAGAGATTTTGACTGTGGCATGATTGCTGATGACAGACGGGCTGGTTTTTGAGTAGTTCTGTAACTGCTGATCTGGGATTTTCATGAACAACAGTCTCTAATGTTTACTCAGAATGGTGCAATATTAATAAAAAAAAAAAAAACATCCAATAAGCGGCAGTTCAACGGAGAATGGCCAGACTGGTTCGAGCTGACAGAAAGGCTTCAGTAACTCAGGTAACCACTCTGTACAATTGTGATGAGCAGAAAAGCATCTCAGAATGCACAACACACATCAAACCTTGAAGAGGCTGGGAAGACCACGTCAGGTTCCACTTCTGTCAGAATGTTCAGACTACACTGGGCAGACTCACCAAAACTGGACAACTAAAGACTAGAAAAATGTACCCAGGTGTTTTCTTGGCACTCGCCACAATCATCACTTGAATGAGTGTATTTGAGTATTGTTGCTGTCCATGTACATCCCTTCATGGCCACAATTTATCCATCCATCCATCTTCAACCGCTTACTCATTTTCAGGGTCACAGGGGAACCTGGAGCCTATCCCAGGGAGCATCGGGCACAAGGCGGGGTACACCCTGGACAGGGTGCCAGTCCATCACAGGGCACAATCACATACACATAGTATGGACACTCTAGACACGCCAATCAGCCTAACATGCATGTCTTTGGACTGGGGGAGGAAACCGGAGTACCCAGAGGAAACCCAAGCAGCACGGGGAGAACATGCAAACTCCGCACACAGATGGCCCTGGCGGGACTCGAACCCCGGACCCTGGAGGTGTGAGGCGGACGTGCTAACCACTAAGTCACCGTGCGCCCCGGCCACAATTTAGTCATCTTCTAATGGCTACTTCCAGCATGATAATGCACCATGAACATGACAATGAATTCAGTGGCCGTCCCAGTCACCGGATCTGAATCCAACAGAACACCTTTGGGCTGTGGTAGAACGGGAGATTCGAGGCATGAAAGTACACCTGAAAAATCTACAGGAATTGCGTGATGCCATCATGTCAACATTGACTCGCATCTCAAAGGAATATTTCCAACACCTTGTGGACTCCATGCCATGAAGAAATATTTGAGAGCAAACGGAGGCTCTACCTAGTATTAGCATAGTGTTCCTAAGAAAGTGCTATGTTAGCGTTATGTTATATTTTAACATATTTCTTCACATACACAGCTTCGGTATATTTTCTCATCATGCTCTCACAATATCTCAGTATTTCCCCTAGATAAGATATTGATAACGGATGATCACTGTGTGTCTCAGACAGCGGCCCTGTCAGCGGCCTTATGTGTGTATTTATAGTGGAAGTTTCGCTATGGAAAATGACAACGTGCCTTCCAGAAATAAAGCTGGGAATGGTGGAAAAGAGCAAGAGTCTCTGAAGGGATGAGGGAGAGATGGAGACATTCTCAGCGCTGAGGTGCTTTCTCACATTGTGTTGTCTGGCCTCTTCTCTCATTCACGCACTCTCCCACAGAAGTGTTGCTATCACTACATTTAAGTGATATCACTTAAACATAATTACATCAGTGTCATCTGTGTTGTTAGTTCAGGCTGATGATGAGGATGACAAAGGAACAAATGTGAAAGGAAATACATGATATTTCTCAGTAAGACCTATTGATTTTCTGTTAGAGGGAACAAGCAGGATGTGATGGTCGTGAGGTAACGTCATTATCATAATGAGTCCCCCGATACACCACACACAGCACACTATGATATCTTGTTTATTTTAAGATGCAGAGCTCTTGAGTCATCAGAGCCCCATTAATACTGATGCGTTAAGTAACATTCATTTGGAGTTTCACTTTGATAGCCAAATATAGTGAACAATGTTGAATCCGTAAATCTGATGGATTAATTTTCTATAACAGCAGCTCTACCAGTAGTGCCATTTCTGTTGTAGCAGGTAATCCATAGTGAAGATGAGCTACATATATGGACTTACAGGGAAAAAAAAGTATGCTGTTGATATGGTGAAGTTTTCGGTGAGGAGGTTTTTATGTACCATTTTCTGAAGGAGTCTTCAGTCTCCAGCTTTCAAACAGTCAGAGGTAAATCTGAAACTTTACGTTTTCAATCTCAGGGAAATTCTTCACGTGAGATAATAACGTTTTATAGCTGCTGTGATAAGTGATACGACACACCAACTAAAACTTGTCATTCTTTAATAAAAAAAACAAAACAAAAACATAATTGTGGAAAATTTGCTTTGGGAAAATAGCCAACTCCATGAATTGTAACAAATTATTAAATAACTTCTGAATTAATTTAAACAGCGATAGATATAGAAGTGGCCATTTTTGGCTTGGTTTAAAACTCGAGTCTATATAGAGTACATAAACAGTTTATTAAAGCCCCTCACCAGGCTTATATCCCTTGGTGTGAATGGCAAAATCTGATCTTAAACCACGACCCTGAGAAGGTTTACACAGCCTCAGGTTTCGGCTTAGGGTTTGAGGCATGCATCATGGAAAATCTCTGTTTAGACTTTGCCCATTGCCTTGTCTCTTTAAGGCTACCCACTGTCCATTAATATCCCGGAGGTCATGAGGGGTCACCACAAGCACCCCTCTGTCCTTCTTAAAAAAGATATTGGGATAATTATAGAACACCAGGAACTATGAATAAACATGGTGTGTTTGTACGGAAGATGTTCGTGTCCTTCTGTCTGTTCCTCAGCCGATTCACTTTTGCTGAGAAAATGGAAAGAATGTGAGCATTATGAGGGATGCCGTGTTAAGGCCAATAAGGGCAAGGGTCCCGTGTGGCTGTCTTTTCTTGCTGTATGCAACTATGTTGATTTCAGCCTAAGCTACATGCTGAGTTTATTGCATTAATAAGCAACATCACATTCTCTCAATTTAAAATCTATTGAGGTTCAAATGAAACCCACTGAGAACACTGTGCTTTCGGATAAGCTGATTTCTCTGCTCACTCGAGATCTCTGCCGTTTCGAGCCGTACTCCAGGGAACCTTGGCTTACGTTAAGCAAACATGTTTTTATTCCACTACGGCCCAGACCCACCTCCCCCGCCACTTTATATGTCCATGCTTTAGTTATTTAGTCGTGTGATTTACAGCTAACCCTCACATTTGTCCCTTAATCATTTCCATAGGGAACAATCTGACTAACTCTACATGGACATGGCTGTTAGATGACTGGTCTTGAAAGAATGTATGACCTGGACATTGTTTACAAACAGCGTTAACCTTTGACACCAAATGACGTGACTAATCATTCTGAGTATTCAGGGAGTTTAACTAGCAATGTTAGGGTTTTTTTTATTTATTTTTATTTATTTCATTGTTTGTTTTTTTTTTTGTTTAGAAAAGATGCAGTGTGTATGGATCGCAGGAATCATTGACATCTCAGGTTGAAAGCTTTCTGCATTTGTCGAACCATTGTTTAACGCAGCAATACTGATTATCCAACATTGTGACTTGTCGTTGGCCGAGGTAAATGCTGGGATACCACAGAATGAGTAGCAAGGCACGCACCTCAATGTGGGTTTGTTGTTACTGCATTTGCTCCAAGTGCTTCCTACTTCCTACTACTGCAGCAAACGGTCATCTGCATGTAAACGGCCAGCTCTGAGACAGCTCACGTCAGCCGGCAGTGGCTTTGGTGAGAATACTGCCCAAGTGGAATGGAAACTTCATTTCAGGGCTAATATTAGCCTGGCCCTCCGGAAAATTCCTTTTAAATGATCACAAGCTGAGAAAAGGCAAAGTATTTGTTTAGCGTTTTTTGCTTTAACAGTATTTGTAAATAGCTTCTTTTTTCCCCCTCTTTTGAATTTTAGGCAGTTCTTGGGAACGCGAATGAAGGGTCTTGTATTTGGAAGATTGGAAAATGGAGCTGCTTTATTATTAGTTGCTTCCTGTTGTCTTCCCATTTGTCAGGCGCTTATGCATGTATCCTTGTATATGATTATACCCACACATTCACGAATAATGTGTCTTCATGTTATAGAGACAAAATAAATAGCAGGCAGTGGAATTTAGGTGATTGTATATTGAATATCACCAGTCCTAGCAGCAGAAAAAGTGAACACTTTAGTTATTTAAATGTAGCGCAGTGTTATGGAGACCACCCTGAATGATTCTGAACGCAAGACATGCTCAGAGACAAAACACCAGTGTTTGGGGAAACAGACTCAGACTTTGAACTCCATAAAAAGAGTGTAGGTAATGCCAGGAACCCTATAATACACATATTCCCACAGGACCGTCAAACCCACAACAAGAGGTACAGTGCAGTACAGTACTGAACAGTACTTAACCGGTGGGGTGAAGATAGTTTTTAACAAAACAAAAAAAATCTGTGAATCTGATGCCTGTATAAAACTAGATTACAGCAATGGCGCTAAACTCAACAACACTACATGAGCTAACAGAAATCTAGCAAACACTTTACAAATTACTGTTATTCTAGGTCCATATTAGCTACAAATTCGGATTGAAGTAAAAAAAAAAATCTTAAATGTACTTAAAAGTACTAAATTAAATGTACAAGAAATATGTCTCCCTCAAACCACACACTGATTTTAGATACCGATCATTTAGCCTCTCAAATGTTATCAGGCATGATATCTGTAAAAACTAGCTGAATGCTAATAGCTGGCTGACACTATGCTAGCTAACAAGGTTTATTCCAAACCTTTTTTTATTCCACATTTTATCCCAGATTAAATGTTAGCTAGCATGACTCGAGCTCTAATAATAAAAACTAGTTGAATGCTAATAACCAGCTGACATAATGCTAACTCACAAACCAAATGTTATCAACTCTAATGATCAAAAGTATGAAAGTACAAGAAAGATTCACAAAATAAATGTGAATTTTGAGGCCTCTACCTCAAAATTACTTACTGATCTTATTTACTAATAAATTAGTGCCCTTTTCACTAAACATTAGCTAAGGCTAACCAACACCAGCCCCCCCCCCCCCCTTTAAATGTCTCAGATGTTAACATATGATATCTATAATGACTAAAAACTAGCTGAACGGCTGCTAATAGCTAGCTGACATCATGCTAACTAACAACAGTTTTAGCTGATAGAGTACAGTGATGGGTATTAAGTCTCTTTCTTACAGTCATGTCTGTTAAAGTTGAGATTTTCTAGGAATTTAGATAAAATCCTTGAAGATGTTTGACACTAAAAGATCATGACTTGTGACTTTTATAAATATACGATTATAGATGAATGTAACGATGTAGTTTTTGAAAATGTACCGATCCGTAAAGATTCCTCTACAATCTTGTCCGAAAGGGGTCTAAGCATCGTATTGGGTGTAGATTCAAGTGTGATAATTTTGGGGTAAATGGGATAAATCCATTTGTCACAACAAACATAGTCTGTTTTGTCTTTTCTCAGGGAAGTCGCACCTGGCGATAGTACAGAGGGTCAACAACGAGGGGGAAGGGGATCCCTTTTATGAGGTGCTTGGGATCGTCACCCTGGAGGACGTCATCGAAGAAATAATCAAATCTGAAATCCTGGACGAGACAGATTTATACAGTAAGTGCATCTTCTTAGCGTCTCAATATAATATAGTTGTTCTATTTGTGTTTTTTTTTTTCTTGTGAGAAGTGTTGAAACACTTCTATTTTTTTATATTGCTATGTTTAAATTTATAAGTAATGCGAGTTGTTTCCTTTCCTCGGGTATTGTTTTTAAGTGAAGTCAGTCTTCATCATTCTTCTTTTTATGTTCAGGATGTTCTAATCACCTATATCTATGTCAGGATCTTCTATATCAAGGAATTTCACTAAAAAAAACACCTCCCTTCTTTCCTCTCACCCTGACTTCCCCATTAGCCGACAACAAAACAAAAAAGAAAATCACCCATCGGGAGAGGAAGC
The DNA here is from genome assembly GCA_022414735.1 of Noturus placidus. Lineage (NCBI taxonomy): Eukaryota > Metazoa > Chordata > Actinopteri > Siluriformes > Ictaluridae > Noturus > Noturus placidus. Next base: position 46,438 of record JAFFST010048825.1, read on the forward strand.
AGGATTTCTCGGCCTTCAAGCCCATGGACAATGAAATGAAGGTTAAAATATCACCTCAGCTTCTACTGGCTACTCTGCGTTTCCTAGCAACAGGCAAGTGTGCTGCGTGGCTGCTTGATTTCCCCCAGGGTGCCTTGTGACTAGTTTGTTAGCATGCTAGCCCTGCAGAGGAGTGAGGAGTGAGGCCTGGTAGGTGTTGTTTACCATGGCGACATACGTATACACATATCCATACACTGTCTATTAAATGCCCGGCTTTTAAAAAGAATAATTTTTCCAACAGTTGTGCAATTCATTTGACAATTCTTTCCAATAAATGAACATAATATAGATTAAGCAGGTTTAATTTGAGGAAGTCGTGGGCAAATACTTTGACTAAGAAAGAAATAAACAAAGGAAGAACAAGATTAGAAAGAAGAAATAAACTTAACTGTCACCAATTGTGTATCTTTTTTAAATTATTATTTTTAAGTAGTCCCAGTTACATGGTTATAGATGATGTCCAGTAAATATAGAACTAAAAGAAATGTTTCATCCCGGTGTCCATTTTACAATTGGCTAAATGTTGTTGTTTTTTTAAGTTCTGCAGGTTAGTTTAGCTCCAAGCCAAGGACTGACGAAATGTAATGAGTAATCTTAGAAGTTGAAAATAAGTTGTTTGTGTTTGATATCCAGGTTGTTCCACACAGTATTTTACTATATGGCTATGCTGTTGGTACAGATATGGACATATTCCAGTCCAACCTATAGAATCAAAACTTTTGGATGAATGGTGTGGTTATTTACGCAGTGAACGCAAATAAATTCAGTTGGATTTTCTTTTTTACAAGATCAAGTAATCAGCTTTCTGTGAGTTATTTGTATATTACACAAATATTTATACTGCAGCATTGTGGAATTCATAAGGCTTTGACTCATTTTATATAACAGCGCTACAAAGCAAATCACAGGTTGTTCGGTTCTTCTGTTTTCTATAGTAACAACTTACACAGGGACTTGTATGCTGAGTGTATATGGATAAAAATACAACAACACATAATTGTTGATATGGTATATAATTTTTCAGTACAGTGTTGTTTATGTAGTACTTCTGGAAGGAGGCTCCAGTGTCGGTACAGTCATAGCTGTTTCTTTAAGCCAAAGTGGTGCAGAACTACACTATCCATCAGTCCCCCGCATGTTACATGTCACTAATTATTCTCACCTGTGTCTCGTTATGCCTCATTTGCACCACTATTTAAGTTCCAGTTTTCAGCATCACACCGTCAAGCTGCAGTTGTAATTTGTCGTAGTAGCGTAGCGTAGCGGTTGTTGTCGTGTGTGGGCCAGTATCACTTATAGCTTGTATGTTCTTTGGTTCGTATCCACAGTTCAAGTTTATGGTTCTTGTTTTCATGTCTTTGGATGTTTGTTTGCACTTTACTTATTAATTTCTTTGCACTGGGAAGCCTTCACCTTCCACTCATTATGCATAAGTAATAACTTTCCGCAAAACTATAAATGAATCAAAAATCAAATATACATGCCATTCTTTAATAATGGAGAGTTGTTTATATATATATATATATATATATATATATATATATATATATATATATATATATATTAGACACACACATATAGAAAAATATATATACATAGAGTGCCTTGCGAAAGTATTCGGCCCCCTTGAACTGTTCGACCTTTTGCCACATTTCAGGCCTCAAA
>JAFFST010048825.1:70223-88727 GCA_022414735.1 Noturus placidus
AGAGAGAGAGAGAGAGAGAGAGAGAGAGAGAGAGAGATCGATCATGTCAGAGGGGGTATTTTGAGAAAGAGGAGCAGCGAGAAACGCTGACCCCTTTCATTGGTGCAGAGCTCACAAACACATACACAAAGAGGACACTTGGATAGTCAAAGGTATACAAAGAACTCACTTGTACAGTTCTGCCAAGAAAATGTCCAGACCCTGGAGTTCTTCAAACAGCGCTGTGAAAGACAAACAGAGTGACAACCATGAGCGTACACTCCTATCTCCGTTTCTTTCCTTCTTTTCCACTTACACTTAAACTGAAGTGATTCACAGTTAGTGGTTTTAGAGATCGTTTGAGATGCGCAAAACACAGGACAATGTTTAAATAAAGCTAAATAAAGGCAAACAATACGGTAACGCACCAACCCTGGTAGTTTACATAAAAACGAGCACATTCAAAGTTTGATCTTGGCTTAACAAAAAGACTCACAGCTCTTGTCGGTCCAGACGTGCAGCTCCTGGGCGAGTTCGGGGATCACCAGAAATGTCCTCCAACCTTGGCGTTTTTTGGATTTCAGAATGTCTCCAAAGATGTGGTCCCCAATGTAGAGGATATCCTTCCCTTTAGCGCCCAAAAGGTCACACATGATGTCTGAGGAACCTAGAGACCAGGGACAACAAGAGGCTGTCAACAACAATGACAACAAAACACAGCAAGAAGGATATAAATAAGGAATAAACCATGACCAGGTGTGCTGTTACTGGAAAATAAAGCATTGGCAATCAACCTGACGAAGAATATAGCACAATTACTGTTACCACTCAGAAGTTGATTATTTTACAACATCAGAAAATGTTTTGCTCCTCATATACCACAGCGAGTTGCCAACAACTACAATTTTTATCGATTAAAGAACGATCAAATACGTTCTTCCTATGTAGGGTTCCATTTAATGTTGTTGAATGTTACGTCAAACAAGCTAGTCCCTCACCGGTCTCTTATTTATTCCAAGACAAAAATACAGTTTGTGAAATTACCAAGAAACCGCAAAGCCCTCTTAAAAACTTTCCGGTGTTGACACTGATGCTGGAGACTATTTCCCAAAATAGTCAGTAAACATCTCACAGAAAATGACAACATACCCTCATACTATACAATTGCCTCTATAAATTGTTTATCAGGAACCAAAAAAAAAACCCTCCACTTATATTTGTCTCATACAAAGACCTTGACTGCTTCAGTTGAATACTTTATTACTAGTAGTTTTGGACTGATGGAATTTAATAACTGCCCTTTGACTTGTATAATGCATGTGCTACAGATAGAGATTATATGCTACAGTAGATAGAGATTAGGTAGAGATTAGACTGCCCAGCACACCTCACTGAAATCATGACCCAATGATTAAAGCCTGCTTACACAAGACAAGGTCTGTTGAGTGCAGGCCAGTGGAGCTCCAAGACTGGAGCTGAAAACACCAGCTGTATGTGGTATACGAGTGAAGGGTGAGAACAAGTTATGTGTAGCATGTGCGTGTGCGTTTCTCACCTCCAGAATAGACTATTCCGTGCTGCAGAGGGCCAGTATATGTTCCGATCTTGAGCCTCCCGGTGGTCTACAACAATGCACATTTATCAGCATTCATTAGCTCGGATTTGTACAGCATTCATTTGCTTTTAGAACTGTGATGGTAAAATAGGAGCACACAATGTGAGTCCTCTCCTTGACTTGGAGGTTGGTTCTGTTCTCAGAAACCTGTACTCAGGTTTGTTCTGTACTCTGTACTCAGCCATGTGCTGTCCAAGTGTATTGACTGACTCAATGACTCACCGTATCGACCTGCCGCAGTACAGTGCCCTCGCCAAAGAACAGTGGCTTCCGTGCGTCCACCAGGATTAGATCGAAGTACGACTGCCAAGGGCGATGCGGAGGGCTTTGCTATAGCAGAACACACACACCGATAATTCCGCAGTGAATGTGCAGTTTTTTTCAATCCAGTTTTGAGCAAAATTCTTTAATTTATAATATTCTTCGACCACTCAACTGTAAAACCATACATAGGCTATATTTCACTCAAATGATCTGGAAAGATCGTGTTGTGTAAGAAGCGAGTTAAACAAAAAAGGTTGTAAAAACAGTCAGTCTGTCTAAAGAGGTCTAAAGCCTTGCTAGCTAAATGTGATCTTGCACTGTGAAAGTCACGCTCAAGTTGTTGTATAGGTACATTCCATATCAAACTGGAAATAAGACTACCGGTAGTTGATTCGATTTGTAATCAGACACTTACTATAAAATTGTTCAGATTTTTTAAAAACAAAAATAAAATAACACTTGCAGTTGAGATACATGCAAAAGAGAAACATTTCAGCTCAGTCTGTAGTTCTCACTACATACACCAGTCAGCCATAACTTTAAAACCCCCTGCCTAATATTGTGTAGGTCCACCGTGTTCTGCCAAATCGGGTCTGAGCCATCAAGGCATGGACTCCACAGGACCTCTGAAGATGTGCTGTGATATCTGGGACCAAGACGTTAGCAGCAGATCATTTAAGTCCTGTAAGTACAAGGTGGGGTCTCCATAGATCAGATTTGTTTGTCCAACACGTCCCATAGATGCTCGATCGGATTGAGATCGGGGGAATTTGGAGGCAGAGTCAACAACTCTTTGTCAAACAATTTTTTGCAGTGGCAGGGCGCATTATCCTGCTGACAGAGGCCACTTCCATCAGGGAATACCGATGCCACGAAAGGGTGTACTTGGTCTGCAACAATGTTTAGGTAGGTGGTACGTAACATCCACATGAATGCCAGGACCAAAGGTTTCCCAGTAGAACATAGCCCAAAGCAACACACCTCCTCCACATTCTGTAAAGAAAATGTGATTCATCAGACCAGGCCACCTTCTTCCATTGCTCTACGGTCCAGTTCTGATACTTACGAGCCCATGGTGATCGGTCTGTGGCTACGTAGTCCTATACAGAGCAACCTGTGACACACTGTGTGTTCTGACACCTTTCAATCATTGCCAACATTAACTTTTTCAGCAATTTGTTCTACAGTAGCTCTTCTGTGGGATCAGACCAGATGGCCTAGCCTTCGCTCCCCACATGCATCGATGAGCCTTGGGCGCCCATGACCCTGTCGTCGGTTCACCAGTTGTCCTTCCTTGGACCACTTTTGGTAGGTACTAAACAATGCATACCCCACAAGAACTGACCTTTTGGACATGCTCTGACCCAGTCGTCCATCCATCACAATTTAGTCCTTGTCAAAGTCGCTCAGATCCTTACGCTTTCCCATTTTTCCTGCTTCCAACACACATCAGCTTCGAGAACTGACTGTTCACGTGCTGCCTAATATATCCCACCCCTTGACAGCTGCCATTGTACTGAGATAATCAATGGTATTCACTCCCACGGTCAGTGGTTTTAATGTTATGACTGATTGGTGTATAGTAGAAAATATCAAAATGTCACCATGTCAAGGACTTTCCCAGACTGCCACACATTTATTGAAAGATTTCATGAGATTCATTTTCATGTGATTCATTTACGTATGATTCATTTACACATGATTCATTTACTCATTTGCTTCTCTTTAAATCCAGTTTTAAACTGTGATAATACAAAAGGTCTTTCCAGATTATTACTTGCCACACTGTATGAGATAACCCCAGTAAAATTGCCTGAATTCTATAATATAATTTGTTCACCACGTTAGGTTTAAATCCTCTAAAAAAAGATTCGCTATTGAATAACATTACTCTGTTCCAATTCACATCCTTCAAAGCATTGGCATGTTTTGTTTACTCTCACAATCCTCTAAACCAGGTGTGGGCATTCTTATCCGGAAAGGCCCGGTGTGGGTGCAGGTTTTCATTCCAACTAAGCAGAAGCAATTAAACCTGATTAAACAGGTGGAATCAGGTGTGGCTCCCGATTGGTTGGAATGAAAACCTGCATCCACAGCAGCCCTTTCCGGATAAGACTGCCCACACCTGCTCTAAACAAAAGATTAATATTATCAAATCATTTGTGCTGGTGAATGTAAATTGCAAATAAATTGGTAAATTGCGCACTTATATAGCGCTTTTATCCAAAGCGCTTTACACTTGGTCTCATTCACCCATTCACACACACACCAATGGTAGCAGAGCTGCCGTGCAGCCATTCTGCAGGGCACAAACTTTCCATCGGGGGCAACTTGGGGTTCAGTGTCTTGCCCAAGGACACTTTGGCATGTGGAGTCATTCGGCCCAGGAATCGAACCGCCAAACCTATGATTAGTGGACAACCTGCTCTACCACCTGAGCCACAGCCGCCCCAATGTAAAGGTCAATTACACTTCTACAGGTCATTACAATAATCTACGCACACGGTTTGCTGCTTCTGGTAGGTAACATCCTTGAATGCACATGTTAATGAGAATTTTTTTTAATGTAACTTAAATGCCTCTTGTTCCAGGTTAGTCAATCTTGACGTAGATGTGAAATAAAACACTCACCTTTGGGCCGTAAGGGAAATCAAACAGGTAGGACATGATTTTCTGTAATTAATTTAAAAAAAGAGAGAGAGAGAGAGAGAGAGAAAGAGAGAGACAATTAGTTTCATTACACAACACTAGGCAGTGACATATCACTTGTGTCGCTTGTAGATTGTTTCCGATGGGCATATATCAACCTCTACAATTGTGGGTGTGCACTATGCAGTATTGATTTTTTTTTTGTTGCAATGAGAAACAGAAGTAGTTAAAATTTAGTTTTAAAGTATGTAGAACGGTATAACATGCTAATCAGTGCGAAATTTGGTTGTTTGATTTACAAGTTACATGCTAGGCTTCATACTAGCTTCATTCGCAGATTAGCAAAGCAAGCTAACTGTACTAGAACCATACAGTCACCAGTGGCACCAAAAATATCTACGACGCCCTTCCGAACTTCAGTTTTTCTTCGCAGTGTCTCTATACACATTTAATGAAGGGTCGTATATGACAGGGGGGAAAAATGAAATCTCGAATATCATCTTCCGTTTTCTTACATCAAACAGTAAATTGAAATGAACAAACTAAAGTTGTGCGTAAGGAACTGAAGAAACGTCGGCGCATTCGCACTGCATGATTGGTCCGCCGATTCGTTTCCTCGGTCACACCTAATTTACATAAAATCAAAATAGAACAGAATCTCCGTTTTGTCACCGAAATCGGCTGTGTCGTGGACCTATGTAGAAAATGAGCGGTCACCTGTCGCTTGGATTTTATCCAGGATGAAACTACATACGCATTCTTTCACATGTTTATGTAGGTGTGTGTAAGTGTATTAAGACAGCTGTGCGCTATCTGTAAACTCACATCTGTGTATTTGTAGTCACTGTTGGTGGCCAGGAACACTTTGCCAACTTCGTTCATGCGGCTGAGCAGCAGAGGCAGCTTAGACTTTAGACAAGATTCACAGAGAAAAATGACTCACCTCAAACATCTCAGCATGAAACCAAAAACCACGCATGAAGAACACGGAAGCAGGACACACTTACATCTTTCACCACATATTTCTCCAGATTCTCCACTGTTTTTTCCTTCAGCGTTCCCTATGGACAAAAGGACCCTGTTTCAGACTATATTAGTATGTGCGAATATGCCTCTGGGCATCCCATCATCCTAGAAATCTACAAAGCTCCAGGGAACACTTCCTGCTCTTTAAAAAAAAAAGAACCATTGTACAACATTACAGTCTGTTCAGACCTCAAATCTCCTGCTACCTTAAAGTGGACCCAGTCGACAGCGTCTCGCACGTCCTGGAACATGCTCTTGAAGGACATGAAGAGATCTCCATCTTTGAAGCCTGTCTCACAGCTAGAGGGTTCGAAAAAGGGACAAAAGTCTAAGGCTCTGCAACCAGGTAGTCAACACACACTATCGACATGTTTAAATGGGACAGTCTTCCCTTGTTTGAGGTCGTTCCGAGCCAAACAGGAAAGCCCTCTCCCCCTAAAAGGACCAACAATTGTTTCAGAGGACATGCATCCATACCAGAACAAATCACACACTCAATTACGTCTGTATAGGCTTAAGGCTATACACCTGAGTGTTTCGATTAGGAGTATCATTATTTAATTCATTAATACACATGTATTTTATTTACGTCCATACAAAGTGATTATTTTCTCTAGAAGATACATGCTATATGATTAGTTAATACAGATTAATGACATTTTCACTGATGCCATGCCTGTACAAAGTTCAGTGTGCTACAACCGTCTACTGTAAATAAAGCATGCTGTAAACCGATTCGACACACGATTATGATTTGCTTATCAGCTTTGCGTGTGCACTGATAAGCCTCTCCAAGTGTGTGTGAGAGAGATATAGGGCCTCAATCAATATGTGGATGCAGTGTCCAAGGTGAGCGTGTGACGGCAGTCACTACTGGTTAAATTCTCACCTCGAGTACCGGTCGCAGTTGGAGAAGAAGTCGATGAGGCAGGCGTAGAGGTAGGTTTCTGCGTGCAGAATAACAAAAGAGTGAGCAAGAGAGCGAGAGAGAGAGAGACAAAGTAACTGTGTAATTGCCTAGCGCATTTGTATTGACTCGGCAAACCTGTTATTAAAAAAAACACAGCTTAAAGCACCGTGTCAATGTGAAAGCGGAGGTTTCATATGCACTGGAGCTTTACTAAACTAGGTCACACACGAAATGTGCACATTTATTCATTAAGTTTCCTTTCAAAAGCCTTACGTTTCAATACATGAACATCTTGCCTTATTATGTTTTTGCACCTGTTATTCTGAATCTTAGTGAAACCAATACTTTTGGTTCAAATTAAACATCACTGGAGTCAACTGAGCATGGAGAACACAGAGCCGGTGCTGAGCAAGTGACTAAATAATAATAATAATAATAATAATATACATGTAAATAACTACTTTGAAACAGTTCATTTATTTATTTTGCTTTTTGTTTTTTTGTTCCTGAATCATATTTCTACCACACTTTAACTCTGTCATTTGGCTCAGTTGACCAGCTCAATTTGAAAAGATGCTGATGCAAATGGAAACTCGTAGCCAAAACCACCCCCTCGGCTACAGAATATGGAATGACTGCGCACTGTAAAGGTGCTTTGAGCTAGAAAATCCAGGCCTCCCACTAAAGACACTGGGGTAGGAGTTGGAAGGCGGAGTCTCAGATGTGGTATTTCAACTCAACTTCAGTTCTTTCAGTTAATTCTATATGTAATGGATTCACTTCCTGTAGTTGGTTTGATTCAGAATCGGGAGTAAAGGCACCAGGGTTCAACTCGAATAAACTAAAAAAAAAGCAGGCTTTATTGATAAACAGAAACCAAATAAATGCCAGAACCTAAATAGACCCTGGTTAATCTTGACAGATGGCAGTGATTAATTACCCACCTGGCAGATTGAAGAGAGTGTTAAGGATGTAGAAGCGTTCAGTGTCATCACGCTGGATGAATTTGTTGGAGTAGAGCTCTCGGATTTCAGGCCTGGCATAAGGTAGAGGAAAATGATGGAAACTTTTTTTGTATTTGTGTTTAATAATAACAGCCTGTCCATACTACAGCAAATAACAGCAGTTACAGTTAGTGTAATACTAGACAGCAGTTTTTCACCATTTAAAAAAAGTTGTTTTTTTTGTTTTATTTTAAACAGTGTTGCACTATAAAAACAATCCAGAGAAATAAAATAATCTTCTCACCCACGCAGGAAGTTAAAGCCATGAACACACACCAGGATGTTTCCATAGGAATCCACCTTCAGGAGGTTACCGTAGAACGTGTCAAACACCAGACCTCTGGAGTAAAGAAGACAACACAATGTTTTCATTTTAACCTATTCATGAGTTAACTAATCTCAGAACAGTTGTTTTTCGTATCACTACCTGTGTTGGAGTTCCTTTTATTTCTGTCAGGGATAAAATATTGATAATTTGGTAACGCGATCCAGAGGTGCTTACCTGGTGGGGAAGGATGGATCATAAACAAAGCTGAGCAGTTCCTGTGGGTAGCCAATAAAAACCAGTCGCTCAACAGTCAGGTCAAAACCCAGGGACTCGTATTCTGGAGATTTATACACTGAAAGTAAACAAAAGCAAGATGTTTTGCAAATCAGTATGCATCATTTAACACAGGAGAATTGAGTATTCATGAAAACGTCAGTAGTTTATTTTTTATTTCCAGGAAAATCATTTATATCTTACAAGAGCATCTGAATTTACATATAAGAAGACTCACTGATGTGAACCTCAGTAGATCGGCTTCAAATTGTATAACTGGCGGTGACTTGAATGAAAGCAATCTAATACTAATCCACAAGTCAACACAAACAAGAACAGGAAATAGCAAAAGAAATAGCAGCCTATAAAAGAGGAAGAGTTAGCATGTGGAGCTGCAATGGCTGAGCTGCATAATTGGAAGATTTAGCACAGGGCATGCTTAGGAGACAACCTTTCACCAATTAGTAATCATTTTGTTGTTTTCAACAACAGCTTTGTGGGAATCAGCTGTACAGTGTAAACATGCTTGGTATGTATGGGGGATGAGCATTTATCAACATACGCATGCTACCCATGAATAATTGTAAAGTAACTGGCCTAAGTGGTTTCCCACACAAGCGACATCGCAGTTTCAGGTATCTGCCAGACTGCTGAACAGGTGTATGAGATATAATAAGGTGCACAACAGTTTACTTTAACATGTAGAGCAATATGTTATGAACCAACTGTTATTTTTGGCATAGATTCCATGCATAGTAGGTTAAGTATTGTTTATTTCTAGGTAAAATGCCTATCACACCATTCCGTTCAGTTTAAAAGAGCCTAAATTAAAATCACACAGATGCCCTTTTGTGGTGATGCTGTTCCTGAGAAAGATTAGATTTGGTCCTCATTGTCAAAACCCAAGCTTTGTTACCAGAAATAAATCGGTAAGCATGTTGGAACCTCATGTTGTATCCAACAGCAAGAGCGACTGCATTCACAATGGCTTAGAACAGTCCCTGAATGTCCTGTGATCTCATCTGGATCGAAACCAGATCCATTCACCCTTTTACATTTAAACCAAATTAAGGCCCAGAGCTCGCATGGATGGAGATCTTTGTAACATTTGAGAGGGCAAAAGAACCAGCTGAGAATTTTGAGTCCTTAGTCCATTATTTCGAGCCAAGACCAAAACACAAGGGGCATGTTTAAAAAAAAAAAAAAACAAAGGCCCCATAAACAAGATCATCCATGGCCATATGTTATTATTAAGACATATGTTCTGGTAATAAGAAATAGAAGAAGGTTGTTGACTCAAGTCTTCATGTCGTGGGAACGCAAGACAGAGAGATCTCTTAAGAAAAGAGCTGCCATTAGGAATGCCTCAGGGAGTAGTACTGGGGTCTCTAGAAATCCTCAGCTGTGAGACATGTGGTTCAGTTTGATTACAACATGTGAACAGGGTTGCATTTAAGAACTATCACACATGATGGTATGTGACATACATTCATGCAAAGTATTTCGGATGTACAGATAAGTGTGTAAAAAGTGTGTACTGGGGAAGGGAGGTGATATATATCTAACCTTTTCCCTTTCATTATCTCCTTATAAGATCTGGGATGCAACAAAGAACCATATTTTTGAGCCTCTTTGCATCTTGTTTACAATGATTAGCACTCTCTTGTCAAGTGCCTCAAGTTGATCATGCTAGAACACATAAGAAGCCTTTGTCACATATACACACACACACACATATTAAAGCACAGGGACAGTATTTTCTTCACATATCCCAGCTTGTTAAGAATTTGGGGTCAGAGCGCACGGTCAGCCATGATATGGCACCCCTGGAGGAGATAGGGTTACGGGCCTTGCTCAAGGGCCCAACAGTAGCAGCTTAGCAGTGTTGGGGCTTGAAACTCGACACGAAAAGCCGGACATTGTGATGGGGTTTTAAATTATTGTTTCCATCAAAGATGGGATTCAAAGCCACACATGCAGAACACAATGGATTAGCAGGCCTTAACCACTCGGCCACCTCAACCTGCTTAGTAGTGATTATGGTCCCGGGGTCGATCCTGATCTAGAGGTACTGTTTGCGCGAATTGTGAAATGTTCCCCGTTATGAGGTGTTGCAGAAATTGCAGAAATACCTAGGGAGCTTTCCCACTTGGCTCCAATACCGAGTCTACACCCAAGATCGATTCTGGGCTTGTTTGTGAATGGTGTCAACACGGGAGGTTTGTTTTCAAATCACTTCTGTTGTGCACACAATTTTTCCATAAAGGAATTCATCGGGCACATGTTTCTATTAAGGTTTTAGCAATCAATTGATAATTTGTTTAATTAAATGCTTCTTTACTTGTGCTCGACCTTGCTCGACTGGTAATTAACTGGACTAGTATCTTGAGGGACTCAAGAAAAAATATCATGGGCCAATTGGGCAAATGCCATTTTTACTATTATGCAGGCTAGAATAGATCAACCACAAATTAAGGTACATCATGATTAGCATTCCTCCCTGTTTGAACCAAATTCCTTTTTTTGTTGTTGTTGCAATTTTATCAATCAAGTTAACTGGCGTTCACGTCAAGAAAATTGTATATGCCTTCTGTCAAACTGTTCTCGACCTATAGTCTAAGTGAGCAGCCTAAACAATGTTTAAAATAACTTTGTTTATATTTGGAAATTCTGCATGACGGTAGAAACGGAAATAACTGTGGGAGGGGGCGGGAGTAGCAAGAGTGTTTGCAGCAGCGTGTAGGTTTGTGCAGGTAACAAGTGGATGTGTTTTTTTAGTCAGATGTGTTAAATGTCTTCTTGGCTCCATGTATCTAGAAAACATTCCAACTTCTCAGCAGATCACGTCATACCAGTGTGACAAGTTCAACTAATCGTGTTACCTGATGCCATGAGGATTATTTTCGCACATTGCATAGACTCTACATGAGTTCACCTCATGTAAACCCTAGGTGCAAAGCGTCCACACCTAAACAAAAAAGATATCAAACTGCTGAATCATGGGTGAATTCCATACTAACACACAGTGTTCCATGGGACAGGCTCGAGAACCACCCTGACCAGGATAAACTGGCTACTGGAGATGAGAAATGAAATGAGGTGCAAATAGGTTTGGGTTCAGAAACTAAATTGATTTTAAAATAAATAAATAATAATTTATTAGTAGTGATGCCACAGTCTATAGGTATGTTTTTCTTAATACGCATTACCAGCACATCACTACTTCATGGCCATGAGTACCAAGTCATCTCTTCAGGTATCCAATGAAAAAAATTACTACTACTGTATAGTGATTGAAAGTGACATTAGAAAAAGGAGGTTAAAATTCACACTGCTTAAAATATGACTTTGGACCCTTTACTTGACATGAGTTAGCACAAAAGAATAGATATCTATGGAAAGCACTTCTAAAATACAATATAAGACTCCTTCTGGCATGGTCTTGCCCCTTGGAATCTGTTATCTCCTCCTTTGGCTGCACTCGTTTGACAGATAATTATACCTCACAGGCATGCATGTACTTTGGCCAACAGGAATGCTGTCTAACAGCTAGAACCACTACAGCCAGAGAATGACACATACCCCCATTAGTCACAATAATCATGATCTGGAGCTTGACATATGCTAGTCTCATACTCGAGGAGGGCTCTGTAGTGTATGTAAATTATACGAATCAAAATATACGCTGTAATTGGTTCAAATGCTTTATCTTTATGGCTGTTTAAGTCAATATAAAAGCAACTATTAAACACCAGTTTAGAAGCCCATCAGGGTGCAGTGCCATCAACACCAGGCTGATGTGGAGAATCCTGACCTTTGAACTTTCCCTTGGTTATAGAGGCCAATGATAACCCTTAAAACACATCCTGAGGATTATTTTTCATACTGGCAACAATCTTATGGACAGGACAAAAAGGACAGATTAATCTAAGGTTAGACTGTACCAAAGTTTGTTTAAAACAGACATGCTTCTCAAAACGTTCTTGCGGCAAGATTAGCCATGACGTACGTAGATCTTCCCAGCACGGCTCATATCCAGGCTACACTGCACTGTAATGTTTGCAGTGACAGTGATCTTTGAGAACTTGAGGTTTGTGGTCGCAACGTTATTCCGGCTCAAGATAACACGATAGCCCCTTCCCCTTGTAAACACTACGGCGAGCAATAAAGCTGTGGATGTCAACAGCTGAATACCCGTGATATCTCCCTTGAGTCAACAACGAAGGCAGTCTGTGGAGAACGCAGGCCCATCAGTCCTGGCATGGCACAGAGCTGATCTGCTTTCCTAAAGCAAGCAGTCCCGATTTAGCAACTAGCGACTGTTGTTAGTGGCTGAGTCACTGAGATGCAGGGCAGAAAGCAAAGGAAACCCAATGCACGATAAAATGTCAGTATTTCAGGTTCCTAGTTGGCCCAAAAAACAAGCGTAAGATGAGGTAATACATAAGATGGATTCATTTTCTGAAGATGCATGTTGAATCGTCATGATAGTGTTTTGGTTTTTCTTAATCTTATGGGCTTTTGGCTACACTAACAGACACGTTTTAAGGATAAGGCTTAAACAGAACAGCGTACCAGGAGATCCAACTAAGTTCCAATGACAAACATTTAAATATATCCTACTGCATGTTTACCCAGCGTTTCAGAGTATCTGTGCTGCTGGCTATTTTTAAGTTGAAGAAAGTTGCCACATCCCAGTGACGCATTTACAAAAATATCAGTGCTGAAAAGGATTGTGGTCCCATCACAGTTTACCAAGAAACAGCTGGCACTGATTACACACCGGTGAGCCTAAAACATGCAGCAGAATGGCAGGCAGAGTCTGCAAGTAAATGATGTGTTAAATTTCTTGGTAACAAACAGTGGGCCTCATTGTCTTACCTGCTAAAGTGTAATCCATGTCAAAACCAAAGCATTTGATCTTCTCCATTGCCAAACTTCTGTTCACGAATACCCTGAAACAAACGAGAAAAACAGGAATACATCAACAGACTGAAGAAACGGAAATCTGAGAGCTAGGCTGCAAAGGGCCAAATTGTTAGACAGATATGCTTTAGTCATGAAAAAGATCTCCAAACGCCAAAGGGGTAGTCCTTTTTCCCACCGTTTTCTATCAGTTCCCTGCTTTTGATGTTGCCGAGCCAAATCCAGCATAAAGCACAGCATGGAAAGAAAAGGGTTCCCAGATTCCCTTGACCAGCATACAGAGAATCTGTTCTAAGAGACAGCGAAGGCTTTCTGGGTATTAAATAAAACCCCCAATGCAACAGGGTTTATACGCTGAACCGAATTTTAAATGTCAAACCTTCCATGCTTGGCCGAAGCTATCCGTTGATGCTAAATCAAAATCGGAACAAATTTTAGCATTGTTTTGGAAGAGAGTCTCTGCTGTGCACTCAACATTCACTTAGGGAAACCTGTACACTTGAAACATTCATGCGCTTCTCCAATCAGCCAATCAGGTTGCAGCAAAATCATGCAGATACAGGTCAAGCGCTTCAGTTAATTTGCACATCAAACATCACAATAGGGAATAAAAATAATATCAACGACTTGGACTCTGGCATGGTTGGTAGTGCCAGATGAGCTGGTTTGAGGATTTTCGAAACTGATGACCTCCTGGGATTTTCACACAGTGAAAGCCGTCTCTAGAGTTTACACAAAATGGTGCCAAAAGCAAAACATGGCCAGAAGGCGAAAGTTGTATGCGGACACTCCTTATTGATGAGGAGAACGGCCAGACTTGTTTCAGCTGAACACAGGAACACAAATAACGACTCTGTACCACCGTCTTGAGCAGAAAAGCATCTCAGAATACACAACACACTAATCTGTGAGGTGGATGGGATACAACAGCAGAAGACCTTATCGGGTTCCACTCCTGTGATCAACAAGCTGTGCCTACAGCGGGCACAAGATCACCAAAACTAGGCAGCTGATGAACGGAAGCACGTCACCTGTTTTTTGTTTTTATTACCAGTTTGCAAAATCGATCAACGTGGAATAGGGAAAATTGACATATTCTGAACATATAACATTTCACAGTCCATGAAAGCAAAAAATATTTGAGACATCTCGTTTCAAGTCTACCTCGTAACTGCACATTGTTGGACCCCCTCCATTGGCTCACTTTGGTAGATGGGAAAAGTGCAGCTCATTTTGAGTGCAGATGTCACTGCAATTGCAAGAGTGCTAATACAAACTGTCTGACCATACTGCTATGCCTACAGTCTATCTGAAAACTATTGAGCATGTTCTGCTGCATTCTTTGTTGTTGGGTCTTTGTTGAGTTCGAGGTTGTTTACTGGCACTCAAAGACATCTAGAATAGTCAAGAGGAACTGGCTGATCCCAGAGCAGAGAGCACTACTGGCAGGCTCTGGCTGATAAACAAGCACACCAACAAGTATGTTTTAATTTCCTCCTTCTCCAAGTTCACTAGCCAAATCTAATTATCACATATTGACTGTGATGCTGCATTACTGCTATCTTTGTACTTTAAGCCTACTGATTTCACCGAGCTGAAGGTAAACAGGGTTGGTTGGATTGGAGCTTACAGAGGTTAATGTATTGCATCACATGGTTGACCCGAGTGTACAAATACCAGGACATATAGTGTAGGACAATCCAGATAAAAGCGCCACCTTTGGACCTCAAATAGACAGTATGGCCAGTTGGATCCGATCCAAAAGCGTATGACGTCAATATTTCAGTTCCTTTTCTTCCTCCGTTATCAGCTGGCTTTGCAGAAGAATGGTTACGTTATATATTGTACAGTAGGTCCAAAAGGTTGAATACCAAGAAATCAAAGTATTGTGCAAAAGTCTTGCACATGTAAAGCAATATTGTAATGCAAACATGCCCTCAAAAGTAATTAAATGAACCTCTATTGGTATTGCTGCAATGATAAGTAAACAGAAAAACAGCAAAGCTATTTGGCGTAACTTAAGTGTATCTAATTATTTTTAGTTTTGGTTTCCATGCCGAAATTGAATAGTTTCCCAAATGAGTGCATCTCCAAGTGTTTTGTTCGTTTTATACAGTACCACAGCAATATGCCAATTTTTATTGAACACCACGTCATGCTTTTAATCCATTACAGCATATATTTAATGTTGCAGAATTCACTTCCTGTTATCACTTGTGTAATTTCCTCACCAGCCTCTTTTCTCTCGCCAAGTTAATAACATGGGTGGAAACACAGTTTATGTTACTGAGAAACCAGAATCACAAAGTCCCCTGTCCTGAAGACAAAGCACTACCACTGGAAACTCAATGAAGACACTGGAGAAAATTTCCCCACATCAATAAGCAGCTTATTCGTTTGTCTTTGCTTAATAACGACACCTTTTTCTATCCGTATCTGGAGCGTCCTCCATACAAATTCTCCATACAAGTATTCTTGTGATTTTTTGTAACAAAATATCGAAAGGTTAAACAATAAAAGACAATTTTTCCCAGCCTTCATGGCTCATATTGACCAAGGCTGCCAATATTAATGGAGGACACTGTACACATATACTTTAACTTCCTGATTATTTTCCAATCATTGTATCAGTTTCAATAATTCACTCTTTAATAATATAGTTTCACTTTGAGACAGATGCAAATGCAAGCATGCTTTATTACACAAAGCAAAGAGACTAAGACAAGACATGGCGAAACGAAACAAAGACAATGCAGACGTCAACAAGCATTAAAAATACACAAACTAGGACCTTGTCCAGTAGAATAAACATCTCAGGCACAGAAGTGATAGCTCAGCTCGCTCCGCTGGGCTAATCTAAAATGGGATTGCATAATACCATGGGATCTGGGCAATTCCCATAGATTCCTTTTCCTCTACATATGTCTTCAGTGCAGTTAAATATTTTCATGTCTTCTAGGCCTCTTTTTTGGTTGTGTCCAGTTTAGACTGGGATCCTAGTTTCCTGCTAGACCCTACTTCAACTGTAGCCTATATTTTATCCAGCGTGGTTGTATAAATTCCTATACTTAGACATCTCTGATGTCTATTTTAGTGTCGAGATTAGAATTTACAATTTGGCCCACCACCAAAATAGCACCACTCATTTTATTTCACATTTACAACATGCCGTATCAAATGCCAAAGGACTGACTGATGAGTGTTGATGGAATGGTTGGCAAAAAAAAAAAACAAAACCCACTTTAAAACATCTTTCACTTGACTAGAATTCCAATGTCGGTGTCCTTTCCACGGAACTGACATTTAAAGAGACGCAATCTGGCTAGCCTCCAAACACCAAAGTATAGCCCGGTCAGTGAGAACTTCTATTTTAGAGACTGAAAGACCATCCTTGGCTTTGGACAGCGGATAACATTGTCCTTCTGGTATGATAAAGTATCACAGCTCGAACGACCACATCTTCATTAGCAAGCCTATGTAAATACACACAGTACATCCCACAAATCTAATAAAGCCTGGACAAGCCTGCTATGCCCTTTGTATAAGATCCAACAATATAAATTCTTTCCATATGCTTCAACTATTCCCATATGGAAAACTCTGGTGTGCTGCTGGAGGATTATTCTCCATGGAGTCTGAAGTGGTGCTAGAGGGATATAATGATAATTATAAAAAGGTCAGAGTGCACAAATCAGAAATTCCTTGGCTAGCCCACCAGACAAATAAAATAAAAACTCCAATGTGCTGTCCATCCAATGTTCGGGCTGCTCAGAAACCCAAGTGACTAGGCTAAAATATTATATAATACCACAGCACAGTGGTAAATTAAAATAGCACGGACATGAACTCGGCTCGCTTAGCAATCAAGGTTCAGTGACCAGAAGGCTGTGGAGTCAAAACCCAGGTCTGCCAGACAGCCAGCCTTAACTACTCAGATATATGGATCACTTTTACATCATTATAGATCAAATTCAACAGATATAAATGTAAATAATGTTTCACACCTAAACCTTGTAGGAGTCTTTTCTCTGTGCTGAAGTCTATGAACCGTACGAAAGCTGCAACACTGCTTCACATTATAAAACGTTCAGTGCATCATCAAAGCTGTACTTCATAGATACACGTGATCTCTTAGCTGTGGCTTGGAAAGACTCCCACTTTGTACCAAAGCTGACAGAACGTGTTTCACAAAAACACCCTATTGAAATGTTTCCAGATTCTGTCAGATATGCCTTACAAAAATAACGGCCAGTGTTGCCCTGTTAACAGTGCTCCTGGTGAATTATTACTGCTGCCACTAAAGCTCTCACAACTTTGCCTATAATGCAGGTTTCCACCACAGATTAGCACCCTTCATGTTCACTATATTAGCCTTCCATCGAGCTTTCGGTTGACCCGCATGCCACATAAATAAATAAAATCACTTTCCTATTAGCGTCACATTCGTACTACTGAACGACAAGCTTTAAGATCCATAACTTAATAATAATGTCATCATAAAACCAGAAGCATAAGTTATTACGTCCCACCAAGAAGAAGGCTAACTTGGTGGAAATACCATTTGAAACTTGTACGCAATGGATTAAAAAGGTCTACCATTTAAAAATAAAATAAACAGAAATGTACATGCAAAAGATCATTCCGATTTGGATTTATAACTAATATCTTTTGTAAGATACTTGGCTACTGGACGGCAAAACACAAACTCAGCATGGTATAACTGGAATACCACATTTTGTAGCATGAGAATCTACAGTGCACATGACAAACTGCATGAGACATTTTAGGCAAATTTTCATGACCATACATTCCCTG
Source organism: Noturus placidus (assembly GCA_022414735.1). NCBI lineage: Eukaryota > Metazoa > Chordata > Actinopteri > Siluriformes > Ictaluridae > Noturus > Noturus placidus. The sequence goes on from JAFFST010048825.1 coordinate 87,953, forward strand.
AAAATAAGAATAATAGAGTGCATAATAAAAATGTGTCAAACCCTGAGAACTCCATTGCGTAGCCTTAATTTAACATAAACGACTGGCGGGCAACAATGTTGGAAAAATAAATAAGTAAATAAAAGCGTCCAGTAACATTGACAGTAACTTTAGAAGGCAGCAGTGCCAGAAGCAAACTGTCTTTTGGAATACAAGATTGTGTAAGATGCGTTGATGCGAGAACCACGGACATTCTTACAGTACAACCGGACCCAGAAGAGCTGCATTGTTTACAGCAGAGGAAGAGAGACGCTGCATGCAAGCTTCGTTCGTTACATTCGAAGGTGATTTTGCTTTAGGTCTTGGTATATTTTTCAAAATGGTGCAGGTTGTATTGTGAGAACGTCCGCTCTCTCGCACCAACACAACACGCATGCATCGTCGTTCAGTCGTCGGAGATCTATGCGGAAGATATTCTGTGAATAAAGACGTACTTTTTGGGTTTTTTGCTGATACAAAGCATTTGTAGCGCTTCGTAATATTTCGATTAAACCAATGGAGTCACATGGATTACTTTTGCGATGCCTTTATGAACTTTTTGGAGCTTGAAAGTTTTGGTTACATGGATTATCAATGGAGGGACAGAAATCGCCCAGGTTTCATTAAGAATATCTTCATTTGTGTTGACAGTGAACGAAGGTCTTATAGGTTTATTTAGTTTTCCAAAACTTCTCCAGGCCTGGAAATTGCTATACATTCAGTATATAGTCAATGCCTGGACAATAGAAGAAGAGAA
>JAFFST010048826.1:24419-36620 GCA_022414735.1 Noturus placidus
CACCTATAAGACCTTGTCTGGAACAGCACCCTCCTACCTCAAATCTCTCCTGAAGGCTTACGTTCCCGCAATCTGAGATCGATTAGCGACTGACGTTTATTAGTTCCTACTCAGCGCGGCACAAGGTCCCTTTCCAAAACCTTCACACTAACTGTTCCTCAGTGGTGGAATGAACTTCCAACTTCAATCCGAACTGCAGATTCTCTCACCATCTTCAAGAAACAGCTACCCACCTCTACCGTCAACACCTAACCAACTCATAAAAAAAAAAAAAGGCACTTGCACACTTTGCTTCTTCTAGAACTCAATTAATGGATCTTGTATAGTGGCACTACTTGTATTGTTCTCTGCTTGATATCACTTTTTTTGTATCTCTCATTTGTAAGTCGCTTTGGATAAAAGCGTCTGCTAAGTGAATAAATGTAAATGTAAGTCTGTGGACAAAGGATGTTGTTTTCCTTAGCACAAGCTGCAATTTCTTCTGTCTTTTTAACTCAAGTGAAAGTGAGGGAAGTGTTTATAGTTGATTAGAACATTTTTGGATGTTCCACAACATTAAATATAACTATAAATGGATACAAAGAATGTGTTGTTCTTTAATAAGTAAACGTGATCATTGGCAACTTAAGCGGTATAAGACGAATTAAACACTTTGGGGTTTTTGATTATTTTCCTATATCAGCACGCCCTGTGATGTTTTAATCCTAACTTAATGTGTACTGTTTTAACAGTCATTGCGATTACGCTGAATGAAAATTAAAATTACTGAACAGCTTCTCTAATGATTTATCGAGATTATGATTACCGTGCAAGAACCACAACAGTCATCATTATATGATGAATAAATTTTAAAGTCCCTGACAGCACACAAAAATAGTTAGTATTCACCAATGTGTCACCCCAACCCTTCACATTTCCTGCCATCAGCTGTCCTAGTCTCTGGCTGTATGGATGTACTCAGTGATGCGGAAAACAAGAAGCTCACTGGGCTTAAGGGGTTCCTCAGTGCCCAGTTCTCAGGCCTCCTTTTTCTCTGCCACTGAACAGAGCTTGAACAGGTCCTGGTAAGTCAGGACACAATGGATCAAAAACATTTCCCCCCTGAATGTCTTTAGAGCTTTTTATGTTTGTTTTTATCCTCCCACTTTTAATATATCTCCATGTAAAATGATTGGAACAAGTGTGAATAGCCACAATCATTTTCTATCAGAAATCATAATAGCGTAATATTATGATGGAAGTGAACAATTAAACCTTGAAAAAAGGGGAAAAAAAACTGACACTGCAGTATCAATCTCCCAAATGTTAATTACTACACCCAAGGGACTCACTGCGCTCACACTGATCACGGAAGTGCACTCTACTCAATTTTACAAGCAAATTCGTCATCATTTCAATCATGGCAATCATTATTAGCATTACTCTGTAGCAGGAATGGTTAGGATCATTACCTGATGAAAACAAGTGCAGATTTCTGATGTGGGAGCCGTGCGGTTGAAGGATATGAATGAGTGGAAGTGCTCTGTGTTTAGTCTAATGCAGCTGAGGGACGTTGTTGAGGGAAGGGTCAGCTTTAGCTCAAAGGTGAATGGAAGTGTCCCATCTGTTCTGAAAATGACAGCACACTTGGGTGTATGTCTACACCGTGAAATTAAGAGTTTAAGAGTTGAGGTAGACACAGTATTTATTTCCATTGGCTGCAGAACAGTTGGCTGAACTGGTAAGAGCCTGTGCTAGTATTCCAGGCTTGTCTCTGTAAGTGATATCTCACTTAGGGAATTTCTGGGTCTATGCGATTTAATGATTATCTCTACATGATATTACACAGCTACAAAATTCAGCGACGTTTATTCAAACTATTATATTTCCAATCCGGCCAAACTTAATGCATAGGAGCTCCACAATTTAACAATGGAGTATGCTAGAATGAGTTATCGCGCAGTATGCCAAAAGAGCAGACTTTTTCGCCTCAATAAAACAGGAGGCGAGCCGATTGCATATGATTTTGAAACTGTCTGGAATTCCCATCCCTCTTCTTCAAAGAATGTTTTGAGCTCATTAATTTAATAATTAATATATAACGAGGATAACTAACATTACACAGGTGTATAGTTAACATAAGCTAACTATATTTCTTATATATTTCTTCCAATGAAAAATATTAGACAAAAATGGGCAAAAACTGAATTTTTCATTTTCATCCTAAACAGAAAAAAGGAGAAAGATTTTGATCTAAAAAGAGTAAATAATGTTAATGGTGACTCCTGGGCTGGACAATGCTCAGATGCCTTTAAACTCTTTTAGCAGCAGCAAAAGCTGAAAATGTCAGCCATGTGAACACTTGACAACTGTTTTATAATAGGATTATACTCTAAATGTACTGTTTCTTTATAGCATGGTAAACAGCCCACCAACCAGATGAGGTTTCACGATTGCCACTGCCAGCAAGCAGTTCTTGACTACACAGCTGATTTTCTAAAATGGTAAATCGCAAGTATGGAAAAATCTATATTGTACAGGCCTAGTGGATCCCCATCTTGAAACTGCAGGGGTCCGTGGGTACTCATGTCCTGTGCCTCTTGAAGTGGCGGCTGTGGCTCAGTCGGTAGAGCGGGTTGTCCACTAATCGTGGGGTTGGTGGTTCGAATCCCGGCCCGGGGGGTCCCATGCCGAAGTGTCCTTGGGCAAGACACTGAACCCTAAGTTGCCCCCAATGGCAAGCTAGCACCTTGCATGCAGCTCTGCTACCATTGGTGTGTGAGTGTGCTCTCATTTGTAAGTCGCTTTGGATAAAAGCGTCTGCTAAAAGAATAAATGTAAGTGACGCCCCTAAACTGACCTTTCAGTCTTCAGTGTATGTATATACACCATTTACAGTTTTAATAGCTTTGGTACAGCAACCATGCTGAACAGAATGCCCTTATCTCTTAATAGAGAAGCAAAATATGGCTGACTGTGATAAGAAAACACTTTGCTGCAAACTTATTCAAATGCTATTCTCATCATATTAATTGCTTTTCATTAAGGAACAGGATATTCTTTTTCTGCCAACATTTTTGCTTACCTTACTTAAGATAAACCCTCTGTGCAAATGTGTGGGACTATAGCCAAGAGGGCCTCACAGTATAAACCTTGCTGGAATTTAGCCAAAAGCTCAAGTCAAAAGTTCTAGCATCAGAAGTTCAGTGAGGGGGTTTATGGGTACACTGTCATTTCAGAGTTTTGTGTACCTTATCCTTGTGCATTGCATGTATCAGTGAGGCATATTCTTGGCATTTGACCAGCCAGGCATCTTTCTGAGGTTTGAATACTTTCAGTCTTCCTCACTTTGATCTCAAAGCTTATCTCTCTAGTGATCCAGTGAGAATCATGCCTTATCTGCCTTCCTCCTTGCTACAGGTGAAGTAAAGCTACATGTCTGTGTTAAACAGAAAAAAAAAGACTCTAGCATGGTGTCAGAGAGAGCCAGGTACAACCTGTTCCTTGATTCGGGATCTAAGAGAAGAACCAGGTGGTTTGCCTCACATTACAAGCCAAGAGATGAGAACATGGTAGAGAAAAAATATAAATAGTTGTGAATTTCAGAATATTTGTGAAAGTCTGGAAATAATCAACAAAATTAGTTTTAGAGTCAGGCTGATGGTTTCACCAGACGCAATGACTGGAATGGAACATAGACGTTGACAACTATCATCATTGAGCTTGACAATGTTCCACTCAAAATATTGTGTGTTGTACTGCTGTGCTGAGTATCAGCAAAGCGGAATCCAAAAAACTCAGTGAGGTTGATGGGTTCCTCATGGCCCAGTTCTTTCTACTTTTCTGCCACTGCAGCAACAGGAGCATTGTAATCCTGAACTGACCCAGCATGGAATGGGAGGGGATGGACGAATCTAGGCCATGACATCTCAATGGATGGACAATGTTCTAATGTAACCTCCGTAGGCTAGCAACAAGGAGTCATTAGCATACCACAAATATACCCATATACTTATTTGAGGACTGATGCTACAATATTAAACTGTCACATTACAGGCTATTTACTTGATTAACAGTTTGCCCATTCATGAAACAGACCTGCAAATATTTACAGCTATGGGTGATATAGGCATATATGACGCTAGGATGTAGCTCTAAGGCAATGTTGTTGATTCTGAAAAGATCATCTATCATTCATGCACACTAATTAATCCAACTAGTGCAACTACAGATTTGTAAACATGTTCTATAGTTACATCATCATGTGTCGCACCAACTTTTAAACATTGTGCAAAAGTCAAAAAGAAGTTTTTTTTTTTTGTTGAATCTACTTTTTTGCTGGGCAACTACAAATAAAAAAGTGACATGCAATGTACCTGTCCAAGGTGCCTAGGCTACTCATACAATGCATAATATATGAGTAAGGACAGCTTTGATAACTGAAGTTATATTTACATTTACATTCAGTAGAGGTTGCATGATCACTACGTCTTTCTGTTCTAATCAGTTTGAACGTCTGTTTGTTCAAAACAGAAACGAAACAGCCACTCATCCAACAGCCTCAAGGTCAGCTCCTGATACTGTGTCTGTTTACATCCACTCCTTTTCAATATTTAATTATCATACATCTGATGGAAACTTCACTGACCAAATCCTAGAAGAAACATGATACTCCATTGCATCAGAGACCTTGTATGACAGGGTCAGGTGTATCTGTTAATAACCGACAATTATCACAGATTGTTCCATCACCCTTGCAGAGAGCTTTCAGAATACAACACCCAGACCCAAAAATGTCATGGGTGCAGAAGTTCAGGCTGTTCCAACATACTAGAAACTATCATCCGCCCCCACAGTGGAGATGTACTGCATTTTAACAGGCCTCTCTTCAGCCTCACTATTCTGCAACATGCGCCTTTCCGTGCCAAAGTTGCCATGGAAATGGATTTCAATGTGAGAATAGTTATACAGCAGGCTCCAATCTCTCTCCATTCAATCTAAAATCTGGATCATCCAGGGAATCCTAGCACAACCTATTATACCTTGTCCCTGCAACTGTATTCATATATATATATATCAATTCAGATTTGACTCACTTTACATGGGGAGGTGGGCTAAAGTAATTATTATATCTGGGATTTTGGTCACTTCCAAATCAGCCATGTCAGTATTTTTTATTTTACAGACTGCACATGTGTTCATCTGAACATGACTGTGTTTTACTTTCTATAAAATGATCACTAGAAATGTACATTGTATAAGGTATATGGGTCTTCCCCAAATGGTTGCACCAAAGTTGCAAGCACACATTTCTATAGGATGTTTTTTGTATGCTTAAGCATTACAATTTCCCTTCACTGGAACTAAAGGGCCCAAACATGTTCCAGAATGACAATGCCCCTGTGCCTAAAGCAAGGTTCATGAAGACATGGTATGCCAAGTTTGCTCTGGAAGAACTTGAGTGTCCTGCACAGAGCCCTGACCTCAACCACACTGAACACCTTTGGGATGAACTGGAACACCAAAGTGGGCAAATCCCCAAAGCAACGTTCCAAAATCTAGTGGAAAGCCTTCCCAGAAAAGGAATAAATCTGGAATTGGATGTCCACAAACCTTTGGCCATATAGTCCACCCATCCATCTTCAACCGCTTACTCCTTTTCAGGGTCACGGGGGAACCCGGAGCCTATCCCAGGAGGCATCGGGCACAAGGCAGGGTACACCCTGGACAGGGTGCCAGTCCATCGCAGAGCATAGTGTACATGTTATTTTCATATGACCTACTAATGATCAAGTGCACTACAATGTGGTATATGTAGTATGCACCAAATTTTTTGTGTGACAACAAATGCATTCATCAAGAAGATACTACAATCTCTGTGTTTTATACAGATTATACAATTGATCATAATTATTACAGACAGGCTCCAGGCAACATTACTTAACATTCACACCTCCGCAAGTTTTATCCCATCCAAATAGTACTTATTATGCTTGCTAATGTTCTGAAATACAGTGAAGCAAATATTTGCTGCATATTAAGATGCAAATAATGTAAATAAGGTGATAAACCTGGCAAACAATGCTCACACTATCATCCCTTTAAAAAAAAAAAAATCAATTTGTGACCATGTATGTCTTGTGATGTATCTCTGTTCTGGCTGGAGGTGGGGCTAATTTCTGTAAGGCCTGAATTCAAGAAATTAACCAAACCCATTAGATCACAATGCAGCACAGTACAGTTTCTTTTCGTGGTATCTTCAAAATGATTTGCTTATTACACATCTAGAAAGACATTTAAACATTACAAATGGCATCTTTATAATACTGGGTGAACATTTGTCATTCTCGATTGCAGACCCTCTTAAATGAAGAGTGGAGAGCTGTCAGTCAGAATACCGACTGAACACAGTGCTCTCTTTTAAATGAGCCGGACTATAATCAATGAACAGCAGTCAGTGCAGTCAGTGCAATCAGGCAAAACAGCCTCGATTACTCAGGCCCTAGAGCTCCAGCAGCTATTCAGCAGCCCTGTGGAGAGGGGCTTGTTAAATAGATAAGAATCTGTCAAAAAGAGCTATGTCAGGAGGAAGAGATTGAGGGTGAGGTGACATGGAGAAATGTTTCATTTCCTCTGCAAAGTGATGACATCATGTTTGATCATGGGGGTATAAAGAGCGATAAACTGGAAAAATCATGCAGTAATGAACACATGCACAATAAATAATACTCAGCGTTCAGCACTAGAATTTTTTTTTTCTTGTTTTAGTGTTATTTTCCAAGACATTACTGACCTCCTACCTAATAAAAACACCATCCCATAAACCGAGCATTATAGCACGCCCATAATTCCCTCCATAACTCCAATCACCAAGCAGCAGACTAGCCATGGGCTAAAACCATCAAAGCCACTGAGGCTGTTTTACTAGCGTGAAAACCACAGGGAAAGGGTTATTAGACTTTTTTCACCCACAACTGCGTGCTAAAGCATGCAGACCTTAGTCAGTTTGATAATGAGTGTAAATTTAACATGACATTCATTGTGCTTAGAAGCCTGAAAATGCTTTCCAGATCGCCTGGTTCACACCACATTAATTGCACACCTCAGTTTTTACTGAATCTAGCCATGAGCACTTCTGCTGATATGAGATTGAGGTGTTTATTGCATGAAAGGGAAACGTCAGCAATGCTCACACAGCAGCAGCATAAATTTTTTGAGAACTCCATTCTTGCTAAACGACCTGATCATTGCCTGTGCTGAGAATTTGGGATAAAAATACACTGTGATATCCACAACATTGTTACTGCCTCTACCCTTTTGTTCCAGCAGGGAGACATCTATGTGTTCACTTAATAAGTCTTTCCCATTCGGAAGGCAACATAAGCTATAGCCAAGTGCAAAATTGTGCATGCTTTTGTACTATTTATCTACAAATACATTTTTAAAATGAAACGTATTTTGCAACAAGGTAACAATTCAAAATATAAAGCAAAGCACCCGCACCTCTGCACTTTAACACGATTATTCATACAGCTAATCATGTGGCAGCAGAGCAACACATTAAATCATGAAGATACAGGTCAAGCGGTTTAGTTAAAGTACCCATGAAATCAAAATTGAAATCAAAGTTTTGTGACTTTTAGTATGAATATGAAAGCCTTAAGGTTATCTACAAAGTAGTGGACATCAAAACAATGATAAACTTTGCATTTAGAAGATACATGCATTCAAATTTTGCAGTCTCTCTCTACCACTAATACAGATCAACAATTTTGATGACATCATTCTGCACTTCAGATTCTCATCAGCTTTACTGTCCAATCAAATGTGCTATTGACTTTTTTTTAAAGGGGGAGGAGCCACTCAATATGCCCTGCCCTGAATTCCTGTTTCAGTGGAAATTACGTCAACATAACAAATAATACTATGTGTTTCAAGGCACTTCATGGGGACATTAATGCTAACATCAAACAGAATGGAGTGAAAATGTGATCTTAGTGACTTAGTAATCTCTGGAGTTTCCAGAGAATGTTGTGAAAAACAAAGTGAGCCGCAGATCTGCAAGCGTGAATGCTTTGTTAATGAGAGAGATCAGATGAGAAATGCCCAACTGGTTTGAGACGACAGGAAGGTTACAGTAAAACAAATAACCACTCTTTACAACCGTGGTGAGCACAACATGTCAAACCTTGAAGAGGATGGGCTACAAGAGCAGACCACATCGGGTTTTCATCGAGACTGCAGTGAACACAGGTTCACTGAAAAAGCCCAAGCCATGTAAAAAAGACTAATACTTTTAGTGGAGCATTTTGGAGAACATCATAAGGAGCATCAGAGAGAGCTTTATTCACCTGGAGAACCAAGCAGGAGCTGCACCACATCATCATAGAGAAGCAATGTAGCTGGTCTTTGGGGAAGCAGGTACAGGCTCACTGAAGCATACACTAGCAGAGACAGAGGAACAAATATTAGGAAACACTTTAAGACATTTTTACTTAGTTAGTATGCATTAATAATATATTAGACCACAGCATTCTCGATTTTGATGGGTCAGAAGGTGTTGATTAATTTTCTATAACAGTAGCTCTGCCAGCTGCAAGGCAAATCACAGGTGTAAATCAATGCACTCATTCTCAATGGTCCTTATTATAAATGATAACAACTAACACAGGGACTTGTATGGTGGGTGCACCTTTCTATTAGGACATGTTTATTTAGCATTTTTGGAAGGACTCTCCAGTGTCATTGCTTTCTAGCATTCAAAGGTCAACCTGTACGTTATCCTTCATGAGAAAGTCTTCAGAATGGAGGGGTTTATGCTTTCCAGTTTCTCAGGACTGAACAAAAAGAGAGGCTAGTGAAGGAACAACACTTTACAGCTACTATTACATAAGTGACAAGAGGACACTAACTTCTTTTGAGAACATTCTATACCATTAATCTTAACAACAAATGGCTAAAATTATGAGGTGTTGTTCCTTAATATTTATTTATTTTTTTTTACCATTGGTAAATTGCTGTGGTTACAAAATGTTGGTGTCCCAAGCTGCAAATCTGAGACTCAGGCATTTGATGCTTTTTTCCCCCTATTTCTCCAGGCAGCATTTTAGTCCAAGTGTAATTTACAGAATACAGAGAATACATACAGCTTAGAGAAAGCTTAGCTACATTTGAGACAAGAGCTTTCCCCCAAGTGCTAGCATGTCTATGAAATGGGTGAGTAATCAGAGACAATGATAAAGTAATGCCGCACAGGAAACACGTTTATTGTATCTTCAAAGAACTTCTCACAATACACAGGAAACCCAACTTGATCTTGTCCACATACAACACACGTGTTCCTTTACCACTCGGCCATTTCTCTTGCCAGAAAATGGCAGGGATACGTTATGTCGAGTACCACTGGAGTTGAATTAAAGTCTACTGTACATCTCGCCTCGCTCTTGATCAAAGATAATTATCTGCTGCAGCATATGTGAGATTCAGAATTCAGAAATATGATTAATTACATAAATAATGGCGCAAATCACATTTGATATGATAACATTTTTGCCTTCAAAAGTAAATGAGAGTCATGCAAATGGGGGGAAAATTATGCAGCATCATGTGAGAACTAAAGCCAGTAATGTCATCTGGTCTGAGTCATATTCTGAAAACAAGTGCACCATAAAATGTACACTAGACTGTTCACTAGACAGTGCACTCTCATTGTTGTTAGTTTCATCAGGACAGGAAATCACTTTAAAATCATATCAAAGAATCTTTTAATTTAAAGCCATGTTTTAGGAACCCACAAGGGTCTGTGAAGCACAGTTTGATATAGTTATTAGCATGTTAGCATGTTTAATCCAAACCTCAACAACAAATCTCAAAAACAAATCAGATTATACATGATGTCTTGATTCTAATGACAATTTAATAAACAATATGGTGTGTTAGTGGAAGGTTTAAGAATTAATAAGCACTGGCCTCCAAAATATTAGTCAAAATAAATCTCTAATCTTTTTATTATGAGTGTTTGTGTGTACTATATTTATTTTTTGTAATATTTTATGAGACCTTCTTCACTGTGCATATTTAAGCCATGATTCAGGACATGGGTTATGGACAGACACACACACACACACACACACACACACACACACACACACACACACACACACACGCAGATGCACAGATGCTACTATCAGGAGGGAGTGTGTTGTCTTCAATAACATGCTCAGTGGGTACATGAAGAAAAAGAGATTGTAATAGAATTACTATTATATAATATAATACATACAGAAAGCTGATCTGAAGCTAGTTAAGTCGGGAATGATAATTTACGAGATAAAGTGGGATAGGTGATAGGGGACTAGATGTGGGAGGACAAAATATTTTTCCAAGACCAACAGTGAAGGCAAGTGATAAATGAACCAGTGACACAGAGGGCCTCAATCTTAGAAAGAGAAAGATGCTGTTGTTCAAACATGTCTTAAAAAAGCTCTCAGGATTAGAGCTCACTGAACAGTGAGATCTGTGAGCAAAGCCTCCTCTTTGAGCATGACTCACTCCCTGGCTTTGCGTGACATGCACAGATTTGCAGAACAGCAGGAGAACCTTCCAGGCTTCAGGACACTGGGACACTTCAGAACTCCTCCTCCACTATCATTAATAAAAGACAGAGAACGAGGGCAGGTGGCAGCATCTCCCTGGTCCCTATGTAAATACGTAGTCTGAAAATAAAAACTGCCCTCCAAACAGCTGACTCACTGTCCCATTTTTGCCTCTGCACCACCCCGGCACCAACAGTGGCTCTCTGTATTCATCTTGCCATGGAAACGGCAGCTTTAAGTGCAAGACATTCTTCCAAATCATAATACATTGTAATATAGAAACCGCATTGCTATTCGCTGACACAATCAAGCTGACAGACACTACCATGTGGCACACAGATGAAAAATGAGGCGTCCGATAAAAAGACTCCAAGCTGGCTTTCATTTAATTCTACAGCAAACTTCCCAGTCTTGAATTAACATGCTTTGTTCCATTGTGCTTAGATGGACTTAAATATAGTGTACTGTAGCTCCCAAGTGGTGCAACAGAAGCATTTGCCTGATCGTTTGGAGTTTGAATCGCGATGCCACAATAATCCATGGCCAAGAGCCAAGGGAGTAACATTGGACATGCTCCCTGAGTGAGAGGGACTGCATTACTCTCTCTCCCCTGTCACAGGCACACTAGCCAATAATGTGCATCTATGAGTTTATATACAGTATGTGGAAGAGGATAGAAAGTGCAATCCACTGACTTGTGAAGCAGCAGTAGCAGCAGTTCGAAAAATGTGGTCAGCAGGTTTCATGAGTCTCGGAGGAAGCATGTATTTGTTGCACCCCCCATGATTTCTAACTTTTGTATGATAGGGGAGAGCTGGCTGGTGTCTGGGAAGTAGCTGGTAAACAATTAGTGAGATAATAGGGAAAAAGTACATCATGGGGCTGGGCAAAATGATATCATTAATATTGTGATATGTTATCACAAAACACTTTTCTGAGATATTGTGAATACTGAGATATCTTATTATTATAAATTTTAGATATAAAAATATAAAAAATATATATCTTTGTTAAATATAGATGTACAACAATTATTGGCACCCCTATGAATTCATATGAGAAAAATATATTTGAAGTATATTACCATTGATATTTAAAATCTTTTTTTAGTACACCTGCGTGACTATTAACAGGAAATTGTTCAACCATGACTTCCTGTTTCACAGGGGTATAAATATGAGGTAAAAGATAGGCCAGATTCCCTTAGTCATTCATAACAAGGGGTAAGAGCAAGGAATATAGCTGTGATGTGCGGCAAAAGGTTGTTGAGCTTCACAAAATGGGAAGTGCAGGGCTCTACATTAACAATATCTTTTAGGAGCACGTGTGCTCCTAATTACAAAAATTTAGGAGCACGGTCAAAAATTTAGGAGCACACTTGAATTTTTTTTATTTTATTTTTTAATAGATGGTAACATTAATGTGCCACAATATAACACACAAGTAGGCATGAGAAAACTTGAGCTTGTCAATTATGACAAAATTTAGGAACATAAAGTGAGCCATGTGAGCCAACCGTTTGTCACGGTTCTAAGGACTCTGGACTCCATTTCCCATCAGCCACTGCAAGTCACATGTTTTTCTGCACCTGATTCACATTTTGGTTAATGAGCACTGGTGCGTATAT
>JAFFST010048826.1:50933-64369 GCA_022414735.1 Noturus placidus
TGATGACGTAATCACGTCCCTGACCCCCCCGTAGTCATCAGATGTCATCGTACCATTCCCCCCCCCCCCCCTTAAATGAGGGGTCGTTCATATAATATATGAACGACCCCTTTTCAAACAATGTCTTTGCGAAGTATTAGTATTATTGCGAGTGTAGTCACCGAGCCAAGCCTTTGTTGGTGGTGCATTTCATGGTTTTTGATCTTATTTCTCATTCTCGATTTTTGCCTTGCCTAGTTTATGCCTGTTTTCCAATCGCCTGACCCATTGCCTGTTTTTGACCACGCTTTTGTTTTATGATTTAGATTTGTATGTCTGCCTCTCTTTTTTCAAAGCCCTTATCTGCAATTGCATCCATCCTAGTCTCCATTACGTCCCTATCGTGACAAGCACATTGTGTTTGTGACTTCAAGAAAAACTCAGCAAGTCCTTGGCCAATGTTCATCTATAAGCTGTCTTGTGTTGTGTTCTCATTTTGCACACAAAAGATTTGGGTTATTTTTCTTTTTCTGGTTATTGAACCTACAGTACTTGTACAGTGGGTCCATCTATGAAAAAAAATAACAAAACAAACAAATGAAAAAAAGAACTATAGTTGTTTAACTATATTTCTATAACTATATTTCATGTATTTACATACATGAAATCTGCTTATTCCGGACATCTAGGCTTCTAAGCCATTTTTCTTCTTCATGTCAACACTAGGCAAACAATTACCACACCTGTTAAGCAATGTTCATCTTAGCTTATAATGGTAAGTAGGGCATTCTGAACTATTCCTTCTGCTCTTCACAAAGCCCATCTCTTTCGGGAAAACCTCTCTTCTTTGGGAGGGCCTGGAGGAGATCATGCAGCAGATAAATCCCCTGATTGCCTTCTCGGAACTTTTGTTCCAGCTGGAAGCCATCAGCTCAAGTGCAGCAGCACTCACTAATCCAGCTTTCACTGAGGAGGAGAACTGCACTGAGGGAAGGGAGTTTTAGGACCATCTTTTTACCACATGGGAAAAAAATAGAGCAGCACCTGGACATGTTTTCAAAGAACTGAGCTTCAAATACAAGTCAGAGATTTACTCCAGTAAATTAAGCAATCAGAGTCTCACTGCTGCAGTCTACCATGAAATTATACCAGAAGCTCATGCAGAATTCCGGAGGGACTGAAATCAAGAGTACGGAATAAAACACAGTTATACCCATTATACCGCAGCATTTCATATAAATTAACTGATAAGAATCACATGATACATTATTTTTACAGATGCATTTAATTTTGATACTTATTACTATGTCGATTATTTCTTTGTTTAAGTGATTAGTTGGATTAATTTTTTATTTTCTGTATTTTTTCGGGGAAAAAAAAGTTATTTCACATTCTGAGCAATGTTGTCCTTCAAACCTTGTGCAAATTGAAGTCTATGAAAAAGGTATTAAATGTATCCATGTAGGCTATGCTATACGCTACGCAAAGGAGTTAAAAAAAATATTAACAGTGCATTAATAGAAACCCGTTATTTCCCTTGCCATATTGTACTAGAAAATTAATGAACGCCTTCTCACCTATCAGATTCAAGAATTTAGCAGCATATATAAATGAATATTTAAACTCAGACAGTGTTTTAAACCCATCCTGCCACTGAAGAGCTGAGCGAACACAATTCAACACTGTTCAGCAACACAGTTCAGTCTAATACTTCAGGAACCATATCCTGGCTAAATTAAGTACTTTTCTAAGTACTTTCAAATGGTTGGCATGTAGAAAAGAACTGTGCTTAAATGCCAAGACATCTTAAACTGCTACAGGTGTGACTACATGCGTAAGAGATTCATGTAAAGTGGTTTAAACAAGTTCTTGTCCTTTTCACACCTTTTCAAGACTTCTCCAAATTCCGATTTATGTTGAGGTCTCTTACAAAATATATATATTTTTTGTTTAACTATATTAATAAATATATTATATAAATAAGTAATGTTAGTAAAGGTAAATTTATGATGCACAATCTAGTTTCTTTGCCAAAAAACAAACACATTTTACATAAGAGTAAGTGTTCTTGGCCTACAGCTTTCAGCTTTGTCTATTCTAAGCATGAACACATAATGAAAATGTCACACACTCTCCCTGACTATTCATTCGAAAGGTGTGGATTTGGGGTCGTTGAGTCGAGAGATTTCCAGGCTTCATAAAAGGGTTTACAGTTCCTCTGGGAGGAAATGAATCCCAGCAGCGGGTTGAGTCAGCACCGTCAGCCTCGAGGTTTGAAACATCTGCACAGCGCGCCAACAGGACATGAGAACTCGGGGGTTTGGGGGGGGGGGGGGGGGGTTTGTAGCAGTAACATTTTCTCACTGCTCATTCATTATTCTTTTGGATTTCATTAAATGATCCAAAACCAATGTTAGCAATTTCAATAAATATTAGCATTTATTGTTTATAAACGTAAACTAATTTAAAATATTTAGTAAATGGGTCCTAACCTTTCACTCGTCAATGACCTAATAACAGAAGTAGTATCAGAGTAGCCCATATTTCTAGCCTGTCCCTGGATTGACAAGAAACCATCACTTTTTTGCCATGCTGCATTTATGGGATTCTTGTTTAGGGCTGTGATGGTGGCCATGACAACCGCAGCACCACGGTGGTAGTTTGCCATGGCATTGGTGGAGTGCCATCGGCGGTAGTGTCACATCACACGCCATGTTAATGTTTCTGCTTGAGTGGTCGCTTTGACAAGTACAAAGTACAATTTTTGTATACAAGTATAATACTAATAATAACAGTTGCTATATTCATTTGTATTTATTGCCTACCATATAGTGGGAGATTTTATATTAATACACAAATTACATAATCATAATCAAACGCCTTATGTGGTCTTGTCTGTCAGTTCGCCACGGGTTTGTTTGAGCGCTGCAAAATCCAGGATCTTGTTGGGAAGCCAAATGTTACATTGGCGATCTGGGAACATTTTGGATTCATGCCTAATGACACAGAAACGTGCGACTGTGTCCACTTCTCCACTTCCTCCTTCCACTTTGTCTCCTTCTCCCTGGGTCAATCAGAATACCGTATCCCACAGTGCCCTCAGGCTATTTCTCATTGCAACAAAGCTACACAACAAGGCTTTATTGAGTTGTTTCACTGGAGATGGTCCTCGCTTCACTGACAGAAGTGCCAAAATAAAGCTTCATTAAATTTTTGTATATTTAGGTTTTTTGTTTAATTTAAGCCGATAAAATTATATATTATTATTATTACATTACATTACACAATATAGTTATATAAATTTAATATAAATTTCAGCTGTTCCCCCTGCAGTGTTTCATCACAACCCTAATCTTCTTGGCAGGAGCAATTGGGCAATCCGATTTCTAATTGGAAGGCTGCAACTTCAAATCCCAGTACCACTAAGCTGCCATTACCAAGCCTTTAAGCAACATCCTTTTCCTTCAACTGCTCACTTGTATTATATCTCAATTGTAAGTTGCTCTGGGTGAAAGTGACAGCCAAATGTACTTTGAAATTTGTGCAATCGCTATAATGTTGTATATAGCTTGTATAGTTCATAAAGTTGAATTCTACATACTGCATTTTCTGCACTATAAGGCGCACCTAAAAGCCTTAAATTTTCTCAAAAATCGGCCGTGCGCCAAATAATCCGGTGCGCCGTATGTGTGGACTGAGTTCCAAAATCTGTAGAAATGTTGTGCGACTTTGGTTGGTGTAACAACCGTATGCGCCTTATAGCACGGTGCGCCTTATGTATTGGTCAAGTACAGAAATAGACCCCGTGATTGAGACTGCGCCTTATAGTGCGGAAAATACGTTACATACATACATACAGACATGCATACAGACAT
This sequence comes from Noturus placidus, assembly GCA_022414735.1. Lineage (NCBI taxonomy): Eukaryota > Metazoa > Chordata > Actinopteri > Siluriformes > Ictaluridae > Noturus > Noturus placidus. The sequence continues at coordinate 54,788 of JAFFST010048826.1, forward strand.
GCATACAGACATGCATATATGTTTTTCCTCCCTAATTAATTTGTTCTGGATGTTTTTCCCAAATAATGACAGCAATCAAAGCAAAGCAAACTACAAACTGTTCTCTATGCAAAAATCCACCAGAGTTAAGGTGCAATTCATGGCCCATTGCGCTCATTTTAATGACCATGCTCACCAATAAAGCTCTGCTCAGGTTGGCACCCCTGATGCCCTCTAACTGTTTAGTTGTGTACTGTTTAGAGTGTACATAGTAGTCCAAATTAGTCAATGAGTCCTGTAAGAGGGTTTATCTTGCTGTCATGAGCTGCAATGATGGTCATTATCCCACTCCCCTTTCAAACGTCATGGCATGCTAATTCATTCATAAAAATAACGCTACCAGTGGTCACTTAATCACATACAGTATGATCCAAACTGTCACTCTGAGGTCTGTGTACATTGTGTCAAGGTCAGTGGTGTAGCCTGTGGATAGATGGTTTATGGTCATGTTTTCAGGCTGTTAGTGGCTAAAAGCTGTCCCACTCTACAGTAGTGCTGTAAATCACACTGGCCTGGAGGCCACAGACACATTTTCTTAACACAAGCTATACCACAGTATATAGCAAGCATTTTATCGTCTTCATGGAAACAAGGTATGCAGTATTTCAAGCTTGCATTCTTTCATATGTGTTAAAAGCTGACCAATAATCTAGGTACTATTTTTACTTCAATGTAATTCATCTCAATGAAATTGTGTGTATACTTTCCATGTCAAAAAAAAAACAAAAAAAAACAAGTTAGGTTCTCCTCTATAGATCCTGAAGCTGCATGTGTGAATAACTCTACCTAGTCCTACTTAGACCAAATGGTAAATGGCACACTTATATAGCGCTTTTATCCAAAGCGCTTTACACTGTGTCTCATTCACACACACACACGCAAACACCAATGTTAGCAGAGCTGTCATGCAAGGCACTAACTTGCCATCAGGAGCAACTTGGAGGTTCAGTGTTTTGCCCAAGGACACTTCGGCATGTGGAGTCATCTGGGCCGGGAATCGTACCGCCAACCCTACGATTAGTGGACAACCCGCTCTACCGACTGAGCCACAGCCGCCCGAGAACTCAAAATGCAGCCAGTAAGTTTCTAAATCCTAAAACAAAAATGAATGAATGAATGAATGAATGAATGAATGAATGAATGAATGAAAATGAATATTGCCCACTTCTCAGTTTTGATGAAACTGAACAGTATTCACATACAACTAAAGTAGATCAAGCAAATGCTTGAGGCTATAAGTAGTTATACTGTGTTAGGGCAAAATGTCATTTTATTTATTTAAAACACTGTTTAATTCAAAATTCTAATTGCTCAGAAGGTGTAGCTCTGATGGTTGTTCCATCACAGCTTTATATTAACATGCTCCTTCTAATAGGTTATTGTTTCTATAGTAACAGCTAACAATTAAGGCTAAAATAATAACCATAATTATATTATAATTAACAGATTTAAAAAAAAAACAAAACATTAATCTGGTGAAGTTTTCTTTAAGGACCATTTTATTTAACAGTTATGGAAAAAGTGTCCAGTGTCAGTGCCAGTGTCAGTGTAAGAGACAGAAAAAAACTGATGAGGAAACGTATGACGTGTTTTTCATTAATAACATTTTAATTTGTTATTGCTGGCAAATTGCAATTCTTTAAGAGGAATAAAACACTTTGTGACACGCTGTTATCAGAATTGAATCAACTTGGCTTCATGTTAGGATGCATCACACCACCCTGTGATGTGTTGATTATATTCAAGCACCACAGTCATTTTAAGGTTGACATAAGTCATTTATGGGCGGCTGTGTCTCAGTCGGTAGAGCGGGTTGTCCCCTAATCCACGAATCGTGGGGTTGGTGGTTCGAATCCCGGCCCGGGTGATCCCATGCCGAAGTGTCCTTGGGCAAGACACTGAGTTGCCCCCGATGGCAAGCTAGCACCTTGCATGGAAGCTCTCCTACCATTGGTGTGTTAGTGTGCTCTCATTTGTAAGTCGCTTTGGATAAAAGCGTCTGCTAAATGAATAAATGTAAATGTAAGGTTAATTACTCTATTCAGAACAATCTGGAAGTTCAAAACACTGAGCTTGGAAATAAAGCTGCAAGTCTTGCAACAGTAAGGCCAGGTTCACGCATACTCCGTTTGCGGTGTGTGTGTGTTTTTTTTCCGTGCCCATGTTAACAGGTTAGAGCATTCACACTGCACATGGATGCAGTGCGACCAATGCGTTACAGTAGCGGTGCGGTGCAGCAGCGCACCGATCGTTTCCGCACTAAGTCTATTTTTGCTGTGCTGCACATAGGGCTGCAAATTTTTATGGCCAAAATGATAATATTTTGATCAATACTGAGATCTCAATTATTTATCATGATTATTCATTGATTTTAGGGACAAGATATTTTTATTGCACTTTCACATTTAAATAAACAGACCGCTGCTTTCACCTCCATGTTGTGCTACATTCCTGCTAATGTATAAATCTTTGCATCCAATTAGACTGGTCCTTAAAGTGCATCATCTCGTAGAAGCAAAATATAAATAAAATTGTACCCAAAATATCGGAAAAGTAAAAATGCCATCAACCTATGCAGAAAAAGCAATAACAGTGTTAACAGTTATATAATGTGCCACAATATAACATAAAAGTAGGCATGAGAAAACTCGAGCTTGTCAATTATGACAGAATTTAGGAACATAGTGCGTGATCAATAAAAGATGGTGGTTTGTGAGCTCAGGAAGTTGAGAGAAGTAGATGATGTTCAGTGTTACTCGTCATCATAATGGCTTCTCTGCAGTATTTACACAATTGTTCGGTTGACTGAGGAGATGAAAAGCAGCGTGAAAGTAACTGTTGCTCTGTGTAGATGCATTTTGGACTTCCTGTGGTTTCTATTCCGATTGTATTATACAACTCCGGACAGGTCACTCGCACCGGTGTGAATAAATATTTATTCACAGTCGCACATAATAATTCAGTCACAAATGCGAGTGAAACGGTTGCACTGTAAATCTCTGAGTTTAACTGCAAAGTTTTTTCCCGTTTGGCGTGATGACGTTTAATGTCCCCGACAACCTCTGTAGTGCCATTTAGCATCGTACTAGTGTCGTGATTTCGTCTCGCGCAAGCGCTGGAGCTCGCAGTGAAACTGGCAGCTCGAGCGTTAAAATGCTAACCCCATTTTCGGATTTTGGCATTACAAAATGACGTCAGCCCTGTGCCGCTCTATGGTGATTGGTTGTATGTGTAGGAAGCGCTTGATTTGAGTAGAGAAAACAGCAACAGAGTTTTCTATTCGTGGAGGACGAACTTTAAACGTCAATATCGCAGTCTATCATGTTCATTTTATCGTGGGCAGTCAAACTCGTAATCGCGATCGAAATCCGATTAATTGTGCAGCCCTAGCTGCACGCGCTTGACACAAACATTTAGTAATTTCACCATAAATGCATATAATTAAAGTATACTACTGTTTTTCCACTGTCATCTTATTACTTTAATCCCAGGGTAAAGCAAAGAAATCAAAACACTTACCAGGAGTTGCACAAATAACTAATGCGGTCAAAATTATATCTAATGTATAGGTTTTTTTAATGTGAAATACACTACACAGTATGTTAGCTATCATCGCTGACCCTGCACTCTGACCCCAGATTCCTGACATTCTGGGGTATGCGAAGAAAAGAGTTTCACTGTGCATATGTATATATGATCAATAAAGGCTCATTATCATTGTATTACTGTACTGTGTTACTAAACTGTAAACTTCATTCAAAGTCTTGTCACCCTCCATCTTCATGTCCTTTTATGGATCAGTACCGCTCTGCAAACGCATCTAATGGGAAAGCACAATGGTGCGTGCTGCTTCCACACCGCATACGTACTGGAAACAGAGTATGTGTGAATCAGGCGTCAGGCTTCTTCTATGGCTGTGAAACTTCATAGGTCAAGAACATTCTCACTCAGAAGCTCGACATCTTTTTTAATGCGTGCCTAAAGTCTATCTTTAAAATAGACTAGCATGACACAATCTTGAAGTAGTCCTGGATGAAGTACACAATGAGACACAATCAGTGGAACATTGCAATGGTGCTCTTTCGAGTAGATCCCAAGGGATGGAGGCGACAGGGATGTCCTCCTGCCCCCTGCAGAAGGTTAATGATGATCATGGATCAGCAAGACGTGGTCAATGCCCAGAACCAAATCTGATGGAGTCACATAAATTCAGCCCTTCACTCCCGTGGAAGTTGAAACAGACGGAAGAACAGTCAAGGACTCTTCTGAGAGCACCAGAAGATCAATGCAGAAACAACATGAAATGTTTATCTGAGTTTATATGTATCTATTACACTGTTATTTTACCACAGTTTCCTTCATCCAGATTAGAAATTCTGTTCAATCACTATTTAAATACGAGTACCTTGATAAATCTCTCCTACAAAAAATGTATGCACTTGTAAATTATCTGTGTGTCCATCTAATTTCAGTCGACGTGAAGACCTAAAAGTGTTTACTCATAATCCAAATTCTGAGAGGTTCAATTAGACTGAACTACACTAGCACGCTTTTCTTTCTTTGGTGTAGACCTTCATCTCTCCAATCACACAGTTCACTTTCATGAAACAGCGTTTCACTTTTCTGAAATGCACTTCAGCAGCTGATCCTTAACCGTGACAGAAGAAACAGCAAAACTGCTATCGGAATAATAAAAAGAGACTTCTTTTCCACTCAGTGCCACCGTTCACAGTTCACCAGGCCTGAGGCAGTGATAGACAAGCTCAAATCCACAGCAGTCAGTTTGCATTAGTCAAAACCTAACTATTCCTCTGCAGGCTTTCGTGCAAACACAGAACACAGAAGAAGCTACGCTGGGTGTCAGAATGATTAGGACGGTCATGTGCTTGCTGTGCAACAACAAAAAAACCAAGAATAGTCCAGTTTTACGCTTTGCCAGATGACTCAGGCAGCATCTGCACAAAATCTACAAGACCTTGGGAAAAATTCACCTAACATCAAGGCTTTAATTCAGGCCACAACTAAACAGATGTGATAAAGCACCGTATATTAAATTATGTTTAATCATGGTCTTAATGTTTTATATCATGGACCTTTCTAGTAATACTAGACAGCACACATTTACCACATGCTACTAAAAAGCCTAACTAACTACAGTACTGAAAATAGCATAACCTCATAATTAACCTGGTAATTATCTGAAAAGTCAAAAAGCATCACAGAATTTTGTGTTAAATTATACTAAGATTTTGAACTTAGTACTGTCAGTAGACACAGTCACTAATTACGCAAGCCGACCTCAGCTCTAATTGGCACTAGAATGTCTAAATACACAATATCTGAGTTTCCAACATCAACCATCCAGCCATAACATTAATTACCTCACAATTAGGATGCCGAAACTTTTCCTTTAGTACCAGAAGAAAAAAATCTATTAAAATCCAACCCTGGTGCTGATAAAATTATGAGCTTTTCTGCTGATTAATATTACAATAATATTAATGCTCCCTCACTGTGTGGGCTACATGCACATGGCTCTTTCCTGGGTAAATTATACAGGACATCATGCCACTAATGATGCAGAAGGCATGTACCCATGACTAATTATGCACCAGTTGGGCTCCTTGGAGCTGACATGACAACGCTTATCTGGAATTGGTTTCCCCAAACTGCTATCACACTAAGCTTAACAAACACATCTACAAATTGTGTGAATTCAAATTTCTCATCGGTCAATTCAGACCATTGTTGTACATTATAAATAATGACACTGCTTCCTACCTTCACCTGTAGCGTCTTCCGTTTTCTCCAAAGAATTGCCAAGGAAACATTACAGAACCGTCAAAGTATTATGAAGTATCAGGCAGAATTTCACATCCACAGTGAAACAGCAAAAACAAGCAAAGCTTAAATTATAAAAATTTAAATTCATACCCAAAAGTGCAGTGATAATTCAGTAGTTTCAATAGTAAAGCTAAAATGAACTGAAATGTCTGTAGCTAGGAACTATAGCTATGAACTACAACTATTTTGTACATTTCTCAGTCAAAAATGCTTGATTCTGCTGTGGTTTTTTTTTTTTTTTTCAAAATTTGCGATGCAACTTGGACGTTTTTGTGCATTTTTATTCCGGAAAACTACATGAATTGGCGAAATTGCAATTGCAAGAAATTGTCTTTCACAGTGATGTTTGTTGGTAAATGAGGTCTTTTAGCTGTACTCATGTTCGATAGCGGTGAATCGAAGAGGGCTTTGGCTGAATGTGTGTTGTGATGATGTCACATTATGCGTCTTGGCTTAAATCTGCTGAAAATCTGTGGTCATTTTGAAAAATGTCAAGGTCCTCAGAATATTGCTGAGTTTACTTCATTTCTGCAATGGTAAAATCGCAAAATCCTGAGGGGACTGATTTCTGGTATTTGGAGCAACTAGCGTAATGCCAATACATAAAATAACACCAATAAGAGCCCAATATGCTCTATTTAAGGATCCAATATTGAATATGCTCTATTTAAAAATCCAATATCCTTGACAGCAAAGCAACAAATACCACTAGAGTTCACAATTTAACACCGCTGCTTGTGAATTTTGTTAAGTCTTTTCCAAAAACTGCCTACAAATGGCATCTGCGTGCTAATCTTTCTTTTTTCCTTAATTAAAATGTTTTGTTTTTTTCTCCATTTCCAGTAGTCAAAATTTTGGTATATCCATATTAAAAACAAAACAAACAAACAAACAAAAAACTGATCAAAACAATAAACTGACAATTACAAGTTTATAACCTGAAATTTCATGCAATGCCTAAAAACCAGAAATGATTTCAAAGGATTAGGGGAAAATATCTGATGCCGAGAGTCCTGCGTTTAGGAAGAGCCGGTGGTTACTTTGTGGCATGTGCAACCGCAAGCAAATGAGTCACAGAAGCATCGCCAGCCATAAGCTCATGGAGAGAGAAAAACAGAGTGGAGGCAGAGAAAAGGCTCACGGATCACATTAATATTCCCCTAATGTCTCTGCGGAAGCAAAGAGTTCCTGCAAAGAGTTTACACAAACAAGTCTGACAGACTGAACCAGGGGAGCCAGCGCCTCAAAAACTGATTCTCTAAACTCAGTGTTTAATGATGAAATCAACAAGCATACTCAAATATTTTATTAAGATAATACTAAACAGCCTTCTCAGGGTTCATATGAAACACAGCTGCATCAACATGAATGCCCTGTTGCTATAGAACAATAATAGAACATAATGGATATTATCATCCAATTTGTTCAAAACCACATATATACCAGTGACATAGTTCTTTTCACACGCTACATTAATAAGGAGTGATATTTTGGATGGAGAACTGTTGAATTCTATAATCTTTTCAGTTAGAGGGTCAATTTCCTATAACAGCAGCTCTACAGTGTTTCTGGACAAAAAAAAAAAAAAAAAAAAAACTGGACAGAAACCAATCCTGTAATTCCAGAGGTAAAAACTGGGTGTGTCTTTTCTGGGCAGCTGTTGTACGGTGAAGGCAAATAAAGTGGTAACGATAATGATGGATATGATAATATATTGTGCAGATGTTTTTGATCCAGAGCAAATATGCACTTGGATATAAACTTGTTGGGCTATGTTAAATCAAGGTCCGAAGATAAACAACATGGTCTCGTAACAACCTAAACGCAATTTGTGTGAAGCGGTAAGAAGGTTAGCGTTAAGATACTGAACGCTTGTTCATTCCGAGACATACACCGGTTTTCATGAGATTTTCGATTTGAGTTGAATCCGTAGCACAATAGTACGTTCTGTGAATAAGTGTACTCGATGTTTTGGACACATTTTATCTCAAGAAACTCGATTCATTTTCCCCTCTTGGTTTTACTAGGTTTACTTGATTATATTTGTCTATAAGATGTACAACATTATTATACACTCATTCTGTCTAACCAGGACGTTACTGCGAATCACGCATCCTGAATGAATCATTTTCCATTTACACCTCATTAGGCACCAAAGTACCATAATTATAATCGATGATGTCTGTTATTTATTCGACTCCTTGACAGGGAACGTTGACAGTTTGCAGTCATAATTTTACATATTCATCCATCTTCAACCGCTTACTCCTTTTCAGGGTCACGGGGGAACCTGGAGCCTATCCCAGGAGGCATCGGGTACACCCTGGACAGAGTGCCAGTCCATCGCAGGGCACAATCACATACACACACTACAGACACTTTAGACACGCCAATCAGCCTACCATGCATGTCTTTGGACTGGGGGAGGAAACCGGAGTACCCGGAGGAAACCCCCGACACACGGGGAGAACATGCACACTCTGCACACACATGGCCCTGGCGGGACTCGAACCCTGGACCCTGGAGGTGTGAGGCGGACGTGTTAACCACTAAGTCACCGTGCGCCCAAACAATTTTACATATTGTACAATGTAAACAAAACGTCTTAGAGTAATTTACTCGCCCGTGGGCCACCACGAATATCTCAACTAGCCAGCAGTGCTTCGATGCAATCTTTCAGTGCAAGTTAACTCAGTGGTTGAAGTGATTGAATCAGTGCAGTGCAGTCTGGCTGAGCTAATTGTGTTGGCTCAGTTGACTTACAGAGAGAAGGTTGTGTGTTCAAATCCCAGCACCACCACGGTCATGATCAGAACCTTCAAATTGGTTGCATCCTGCATCACAGCGTGCCAGCCAAAGTGTCAGTACTACGTAAAGATATTACTTTAAATATGTTACAGTTGTTTGCTGTACATGTTGCAGCAGTTTGACTGATTTATTTGTGTATTTATGTATGTATTTATTTATTTTTTACAGTGCCTGCTCCTGGAGTGTATCAGAGGTTCATCAAAAGTAAGTTCTAGGAAAATCAAAATCCACTGTGATAGCTGATCCGAACATGTGATCCTCACCCAAAAGCTGAGAAGGTGAACAGACTGAACCCCCTAATGAAGTCCAAACCAGAAGAGAACATTCTGTTGATCCAACTTTAACCCACAATAAAGTTCGATTCATTCGAAAATCCAGAGTTGCTCTTCATTTAAGATCAAAAAGGAAAATGGCTCTCGGTGTTCGCGCACGAAATCCTAAAAGTGCCGCTCAACAACTCACCAACTGCTCCTCGGTGCGCTGCGGATGTGAGCCAAACGCCGCACAGGAGAAGCGACAAGGCGAGGAGTCGGGGAACCCGCGGCGGCCGCATTCTTACTGCAACATCACAGAAGTGCCCGAGGCGACCATTCGTCCATGTTTACTGCTCTGGCTGGAGCACAGAGAAGTGCTGATCCGGAGATGCCCACTCTGCCCCCTTCTCTTCTCTTCCCTTCTCTTCTCTTCCCTTCCCTTTCCTGCTCCGCGCCTCTATTGTCCTGTGCAGGGAGGGAGGGAGATAAGGGGGTTGTGCGCGCGCACGCAGACGCACTCAGGCGCGCTCCCGTATTGGTGTGGAACCCGCACTCGCCCTCTGCTGTTACAAAGCTGTTATAAAGCCTACACGTTATTATATACGGAAACCCTAACAGCATGGGTGTAACCACGCAT
>JAFFST010048826.1:77712-89146 GCA_022414735.1 Noturus placidus
GATTAACTCCGTTTTCCCTGATTATACACCTAAGATAACTCGGGCACGAGCTGCATTTAATGAGATTCGGCGTCAACTTCGTGATGTTGAGGGCGCTCGGTATAGAATACTTCACCCAGGTTGGCTTCGCCTTACACATAACGGTGTCCAGAAGGACTTTATTTTGGCAGAGGAAGCAGAAGACTTTGTTAAACTCTTGATATCAGGATAAATTCTATCACCTGCACAGCAGCATGTTTAAGTTAAGGACATTATATCTGTTTTTGTGCGCAGACTGTTTATCAGATTTGAAGACAGTAGGTGATTTTTCTATGTTGGTTAGTTCAGCGTTCTTTCTGAGAAGTTGTGTCATTGTGAAGAACTTTTGGTTATAGAGAGATACACTGCTGTCTCCTTTGGGTTATGGAGACTTTGGGTGTTTTTATATTTGATGGATTGTTGGGGGGGGAGGGGAAATCACTCCGGCTCTAATTGACTATTTATTTTTCTATGGTTTACTTTATTAGATGGTTAGTAGTAATATTGATCCCAGCACGGCTAGGACGGTCACGCCTTTTAAGATTTATAAGATTTATATATTGCCCTTGAGTCTTATGCCTGTTGTTGGGTTTCACAATATTTATACAACCAGCAATTGTTAGTGTATCCATCATGTGCCGATGTGAGGGGGGGGGGTATGGATTTATGAAAATGAATAATATGTAATTAAATCACATGTACATGAATCATAAGTAAATTCATCAAATGTAAACTTTCCTGGGTGGGGTGGGAGAGGCTGTTATCGGGGTAAAAATGTTGATTCTGTATTGATATATTTTGTTGTACTCTGAAAAGTGTATGAGAATCAATAAAAATTGTTATGAAAAAAAAGGATGCTGGAACATTCCTGACAGCTGTTCTGCACACACTTTAAGCACCCTTGGATTGATGTTGTCAGGTCCTCTGACCTTGTTAATCTGGGTCTTAGTGAGCCGTCGTGTCACCTAGCTGGTCATGATTGACTGGGGTGGTTGAAGATATGGTGGGGATATGGGGATGGGGTGATGGTGGTGGTAATGCTGTTTTACTGGGTGTAGGATGTATATTGATGTCATTCTCTGTATTTGCATTGTCTGCTGGTGAGAAGAGGCGGGCTGTGAATAGTCATGAATGCTTATGAATAGTCATAAGTAGAACCACTTCTCTTAAAGAATCATGTGAAAAACTGACATGTGATGTCAAATTGTTGCACCTCAGTATGGTTTTCTCAAAGTCCTAGTGGGTACATGTTGACAATTTGTGGTTGACTGAAACCCATTATAGTTAGAATCCATGTGTGGAAACATAACCTATTTTGCATATATAATCACCCAGTGGCTCTACAGTTTATGGCATTTGGCAGACAATTTTTCCAGAGCAACTTATATTATCTCATTTAAACAACTGAGCAGTTGAGGGTTGAGAGCCTTGCTCAAGGGTCCAGCAGTCCCAGCTTGGCAATGACCTTCAGATCAGAAATGCACTGACTTACCCACTAAGCTACCACTGATTACGTTTACATGGACAGCAGTAATCAAATTATTGACCTTACTCTAAGTAAGATAATAATGTGATTAAAGTGTTTACATGAGTCGCTTTTAGAATACTCCTGTCAAGTACCTGTTTGACATGTTTTAGAACATAATTAGATTAACAGCCCACGTCATTATGTCACCGCACCACGCCGTCCGGCGTCCCTCCAGAATTTCACATATCATCATACAGTTCGTCTTCATTATGGTACCGTATAGAGTTTTGGGTGTTTTTATCAAATTTTTTTATGAACGCTTTAAGCGCAGTTAATTATTTGTCATGCTGTAACATGAAGCCGCGGACTGCATCCCAAACCGCATACTTCCATCTATATAGTAGCCGAGATACATGTATTTTTCCCCACTAGAGTAGTATGCGGTTTGGGACTCAGTCGAACTCTCTTGTTTGCCGTAAAACGTAAAACTGCCGTGTGTGATTATGTCCTGTCGCAAAATGCAGTGAAAACTCTCACACAACGTTCATAATATGATTAAGGTGTTTACATGTCTGTAATAGACATCTATAATACGACTAAAACAGGAGTACTCCACCTGTCTTAATTCGTTATTGCTTAATTAGAGAATGACCTTAATTACATTAAGGTAATTAAAAATTGCTGTTTACATGGGAGTTTCTTAATTAAAGTAGGGTCTTAATTGAGTTAAGAGTGGATTATTGTTGTCCATGTAAATGCACTGACTTACTACTTTATGCAACCTTTGTTACATTAACTAGGTTCACAGTGGGACATGACAAATATATAGGGTTTCTAAACTCTTGGGAAAAAAAATATGGTGTAGAACTGTATATGTCCCTCTGGAAGTTTTCTTTTTCAATATAGAATTTTACAATTCACTAAGAAAGGGTTTAATTTGCACCCCCATATTAGGAAAATAAGTGACTATCTTGACTATCCAAAGACCCACTGAAGAGTCATGCTTTTCTGAGAGGACTCTTCCTAAAATATTCTACTGTAGGGTTCTCCATAGAACAATTAAGGAAGCGACAAACCAAAGAACCATTTAGCGTGCCCCTTGGAACTTCTTTTCCTAAGAGTGTATGGCAGTCCTGGAGCAGTTAAGGGTTAGGAGTATTTATGGCACAATGATAATCAGCCAGTGCTTGGTATTGCCAGAGAATGTTTACTGTAAAGCTACTACCACATCTTAAATCTATTTTGTTAACATTTGAACTTGAATGCATTCATTTATCTTCAGTAACCACTTTAATCCTGGTGTGCGGAGAATTTGGAACATATCCCAAAAACAATGGACAAAGGCAAGAATACAATTCAGATGAGATGCCAGTCTACCACAGGCCACCATGCACACAGATATTCACACACTCATTCCCTCCTAGCCAATCTACCTTCTGTTATGTTTTTGTGATGAGAGAAGAGACTGTAGGACCCAGAGGAAACCTTGGATATTGGAAAAATGTGTGAAACATCACACAGAAAGTAATCAACCTCAAGATTGACACATGAACATGATAAATGATTGTAGATACCTTATTTCATATTTTATGGTTTTGAACTTCTTGGTGGTGACAATTAACGGCCATGCAAAACCGAACAAATTTACTACAAGGAAAATGTTATTGTACTGCAAGTTCTGTGACACCTCATAAACATGCTCTACAACGGGGCCCAAATCCTCCAAATTCTCTACGAAATCTTTTGCTTCCCATTCGGCAATTGGCATGACGAACTCGGAAGGAGAGGAGACTCTGCAATTAAAAAGAAAACATATAATGCTCTCGATTTAGATTTGCATCCATCTTAAACTCTATTATACAACACAAAATATGTTCGACAAGATTATTTATCTTTTTACACAAAAAAAGAGTAATTTCTTAGAAACAAGGCTTTTTTACATTCTTGAAATTCCTTTTTTGCAGTGTAATGCACTTGTGCAGTGAATATCCTACCTTGAGCAGCAATGCTAGGTGCTTTGCCGGTATTGTGAATATATAACAACAACAACAACAACAACAACAAAAAGACCTACAATTCTGCCTTCTTACTTAAGGAACAACAGGTTACAACTAAGCTCACTCACCCCCGCATCTCAAGCAAAGACACAGCCTTAACTTTGATCTTCACTTCCACTGCGTTGCTGTCTGGGTTTTGATTGTTCTTGCTAACAATAAATGAAGGTGAAAAAGAACAAACATTCAAGCAGCACTGCTATGATCTTCAAAAATTTCATTAGCAACTCAATTTGGAGTTAACAGACTACTTTGAAGTAAGATAATTAATATGAAGGGTCTTCTAAGCAACATGGTGGATAAAGAATGTTCTTGCCTTTTAATTTGTAAATGGAAGGACACATGGGTCTCGACCTCCTCTAGCCCTCCCATGCTGAAGTACAGACCAGCCATGATCTAAAATAGAGTTCAAAGAGACACAAAAACACTGATAGAATATTCCAACATGTGAAGTGTGTGTGTGTGTGTGTGTGTGTGTGTGTGAGAGTGTGTGTGTGTGGGTGTGTGTGTGTGTGTGTGTGTGTGTGTGTGTGAGTGTTAGAATGATTGGGGTCATCTAATGTGTAAACATGCAAGCATGATGCAGAGCTCTGTTTTCACCTTTTCTTTAGATTTCATTGGGTTCCCCATCTCACACACCACGATGACAGAGACATTATCTTTCTTTGGACCACAAAGAAGATGACTATAGCCCTGCAAAATGAACCAAAATATCAGAATATAACCATGTTTGCTGTGTTTACATGTTTTATAGGACGTTTACAGGAGATCATGGCACATTTTGGCTCGACTAAAAACATGCATAATTGTAGCCATCTAATGAGCATTCAAGGAAGGAGTCTCCAGTGTCGGTACTTTGTAACAGTTAGAGGTAAGGCTTTTCTTTTAAGTTTTCTGGCAGAAGAAGTGTTCAAGATAGTCGGCTTTGTGGCTTCTCAGAAATATGAAAAGCTACCTTTACTTTGTCTTATTCACTTAAAAAGAGAGAAAACGAGTGCTTGCAGAGGGAACGACTGTTTATAGCTGTTATAACACAAGTGATAACAGGATTAACAATAAAATACAAAAACCCAAACAGAACGTATGCATCATATTAATTTGACAATTTTTAAAATATGCCAGCAGGTCAAAATTATAGTTATAAGCATTTCACAGTAAATGAGAAAAAAAATCATTAGTATTGAGTTGATAAAATGTGGAAGATATGACATGTCTCCAGGAGCTCAAACACAAAATAACGATTAAATAAGCCATTTCTCTGTGAGTATATTTCCTTCCGTTAATCATTGATGTACAGCTAAGTGCATTTCAAGCATGTGAGTTTAGCGTGAGAGAAACAGCGCTCACCTCCTCATCACTTAGCACACCCTGGTAGTGTGTTTGAGGTGGAAGTTGGACATACAGTTCTGTCTCATATGCTCCTTCACCATGATTCTCAGCAGTGATGATCAGGAGAGCTGGGTTCTCATCCCCAATAAGGAGAGGATCTGTGCGCCTGTCAGAGTAGAATAGAAGGAATAAAACAAGCATAATTTCCACCATGGCAAAAAAGTAATATTCTGTTTCATATAGAAGAGACTCTAATGCGTACGCCTCGACTGAAAGCTTCAAATCAGGGATGCAGATGTTATCATCACCGCAGTCAAGAACAATCTGTGTCTATGTTTATACATCAAGAGAAAAATAAAAAGTATGAGATAGCAAAGACATTTTCTTCTTAATTTAGTAACAATAAAAAATGTGCTATTAGACTCATATTGCCTACCTGCCCAACTGTAAAATTTTGTCCATGTAACATTGCTTCATGGGTGTTGGCCAGGCTATAGCTCAGTGAGATGAAGATAGGGCTCAGCTTGTCCTTGAACTCTGACTAATGTTGTACAAAGAAGAGATACATAAAGAGACTTTATGCTGATGCTTGAGACTCAAATCAGATCAGACTGGTTTAAATAATAAAGTTGTAATGAACCCCAAAATAGACATTATTCATGAATTCATTGTGAAAATATTTCTTTGTATATAAACACATTTTTCTTCCACAAGGTCCAAATAATGTTTCAATATTCACTGGCAATAAGTTTTGAAGAGTCCTGTTACATCTGCAGTGGAAGAAGGCCGTTATTATAACATTTTAGTTATAATACAATCGTGCACAGTTATGGTGATGTGTTTCTGTTCGTATCCCTTAAAACCTCTCTGGGTTAAGAATGAACTGGAATAGCTCTTGAGTTAACAGCATGAACAGAAAAGCAGATATCCTATCATCAGAAGTTTGAATTACATATGATGCCACGTCCATGGCTGGTACTCAAGGGAAGATAATTTTGTCCATGCTCTCTGGGTGATACGGATGGAATTACTCTGTCTCCCCTGTCAATCGCATAAGCACTAGCCAATTATTGGCATCTGTGAGAGCATGTAGGTGGAACAGAGTAGATAGCACCTTCTTCAAAGTGTGCTATACTGCCTTGTAATGCAGCATGAGCAGCAGGAATTGGCTTTACGTGTCTCAGAGGAAGAATTTTGGATATTTTTTTTTGTTGCTGTTGTTTTCGGGATCGGCCATCATGTTTGACTTTTGGATTCCTGACTTTTTGGACCATAAACTACAGTATGTAACTTGTAGAAACAAGTTAATAACTACATTGTTTTTAGCAACACAGATATCACTGTACCCCCACATACTGTGTTATAAGTACTCAACACTATCAGTATGGGAGAGCAACAGACACAGGAAATGAGGTTTAATTTGCAGTGCGATGCTGTCAAAACATTTCTGTTGTCTAAACTGACATGTTCTGCTAATATACAGTACATACAGACATGATGACCTCTTCCAGAACAAGGAATATTTACTGTCTGGGTAAAATAATAAACCTACAGGTAAACAACAGATATAAGTTAAACAGAGCAAGTTAAAGGCCCTTTCAAGAAGAGTGCAAGCAAATATGTGAAGGTATGATGTCTTGCTCTAACAGGAAGATACATTGTAAAACACTGACATAATCTGAGAGTCAAAAGTCTGAGAGCGCTAGTAAAAATGCTCACATTTTTTACAAATTATATTACTGACCACAACTTGAGTGAAAAGTTTAAATATTTGCATGATTGTCTTAGTATTTGGTACGTCCCCTTTTTGTTTTAATGACAATGTACACTTGATTTGTAACGGACTACAAGATACAACTTTATGATCAATTTTAGATAAAATCCATGAGAGTGTTGTCTAAACACATGCTTCAATAGAAAAGATTAGGCATGAGGAAAATCTGACCTTTTGAACAAAGCAGTCAACATGGTCAATATCACAAAATATTAAATATTCAAGTTATTCAACATTTACTTTCTTTGTTTTAGATATAAAAAAAAATTCTAAAACCTTCTGTTTATTTTTCAATTTTAAATGAAATTTTTTTTTCAATGTGGTCTCACACTTTTGGACCCCACTGTTGGTCAATATTAATTTAGTCCCAATGAGCACCTGGATACTGCAGAATTGACCTTTTAAGAACTGCTACTGTAATCATAAAGACTGTCATATACTCATCCCATGACCTCTATTCACAATATGCTCCCTTAACATCAGAACATCTTTTCAACACATACAATACTGTTTGCCTATACTCAACTATACTATACACAAATGTACAGTATATGCTAAGAATTTATAATCCCACTGTCCAGTGTCAGCTACAAGAGTCTGGTTACTTTTGAGGTTTCTCCCTCAAATCTTCTCAGGGAGTTTATCATTACCACTGTCCACTCTGGATTGTTCATTAAACATCTAAATGTATGTCTGGATTTCTGTGAAGCTGCTTTGTAGCAAAGTTTATTGCACAATACAAAATACAATCGAATTAATATCTTCGTTACGCTTAGCTGGCAACATGTTTTAAAATCTTGAACTTTGTGATCTGTATGTAGTTTCTGACACAAAAATATTTGAACACAATGAGCAAGATGTAATCACTAGATTGGAAAATTGGATATGTTGGAAGAAACCTACCAGTAAGTATGCTGTGAGGTTCTTACAGAATGTTCCTTTATCTCTCATAACGGTGAGCTGATAATGGCTGTTTGGCTGTTGTGACTCCAGCAGGAAGGTCCGTCTCGCCACTTTTGGCTTCAGTTTATCCAGCTGGAGCTCTGTGTTCAACACTGGAGGGAGGAAATATATGATGAAATTGAATAAGACCTGAATACAGTAATGAAATCTGCTGCAATGTTGTTAGTATAATTAAGATAGCTAGATGCTTGGGTAGGTAGAATAATGGAAATGCAAGCTGTTACTGTATATTTAAGTATCATGACAGTTGACAGGTAGCAGTATCATTAAAGCTAATACTACTATAAACTGTACTAATATTATGATCAGTAAATTTCTTACAGTATATAAAAATGACTGAAGATGATATGAAATACTCTATTAGTGCTGTAACCAGAACTCCTCTTAGAATCATCAAGAGTTTTATTTCATCCCTAACTGGCCACATCTGCTTTCAGCTTAGTATGATATTTAATTCTGTAGGAAGCTAGAGTTACAGGAGCGGGACAATATAGCAAAACATTCTTACCAATCTCCTCTGGTATTTTGTACCCAGACACACTAATGCACAGCCTGATAGTAAAGCTGAAAGAAGAAAACAAGATAAAATTGCAATTTGCAGACAAGAAAGGCTTTTTATATCATTATATTCCCCTACTTAGACTATGTAAATGAGCCTAACAATATCTGAGTTATACATTTGTCTCACTTGTCTGATATATATGTACAGAGTGGTTACCAATTAATCAGTCCATACAGGATTTTAATTTTTTTTACTGTTGTTACCGAAAATGCTTGATTTTGATGCGACTTTTTTCAAAGGGTCTTTTTTTCACAGTGATGTTAGTTAGCAAATGATCTTTTAGCTATACTCATGATCAACGCATATGAATCAAAGGGGGCTTTGGCTGAATACACATTCTGATGATGTTACTAAGTATTTTGGCCTAAATCTGCAGAACATCTGCTGTGATTCAGAAAACTGGTAAGATCCTGTGAATATTGTGGAGATTCTTTGATTTTGTGTTAAGTTCTGTGATCGCAAAATCACTAAATCCTGGAGGGACTGTTTAATCCCTCATGCATAAGCAGACAGTCCACGTTTTTTTTCTATTCCCACTCTTGATACACAGAACTGTAAATCCAAATGCTGAATATGCTAGGAACATGGACTGGGAGCTAGAACAGGACAGCACATGGGTTCTTGGCATGGACTGGCAAAATGGCTGGCAAAGAATACTTTCAATATTCAAATGTTTGGAGCATTCTACATCAATATTAACACAATCTGTTAAAAAAAAAAAAAAAAAACAATCTTCAGATGCAGACAAGCTAAATGTCCATTTCAATATGTACTAAATCCTTACCAGGAGATGGGATTGCCATGCAGCTGACATAATTTTTCATCAGGCTGTAGGAAATCAGGTACAAAGAAAAGCTGGGCTTTGGTCATCACTACAGCTTTTGACCTGGAAAAGACACAAACACACATGTTTGTTTTACTTTCCTTGTGAGGACCTCTCCATGATGTAACTATTTATTAATTTCTTCAGTAAACACTTTATCCTTGTCAGTGTTGTGGTGAATATAGAGTATATCCCAGGAACACGGCGAGCAAGGAGGGAGAATTGACTCTGGATGTCAGACCATGTCAGGACAGCGCGCGTGCACACACACACACACACACACACACACACACACACACACACACACACACACACACACACACACCTTGGGGCAATTTATCACAGCCATTGGTATTTTTGAGAGGTAGGAGAAAACTGAAGAGCATGAAGGAAACCCCCATGGACATGGGGAGACTATGTACAGAATGTGATGGGATAATTACTAATACAGATAATTAATGCTTTGGCTGTGCATAAAAATAGTCCTAACTTTTTTGGCTTGTGTATTTAATTGGCTTGTGTATTTTTCCCCTTACCTGTATACAGCCACTTTATCTGCTCCCCATGCACCAACAATAACATCTGCAGGGCAAAGAAAGCCAATTTGAAAAGCAAGACAAAACAGTTCAATCTTAACAACACAACTTCAGCCTAGTTTGTTTTTATAAGTAAACAAGTATGTCTAATGGACGGCACTTTGCTATCTCTCAGGTATAGCACTCCAGAGACAAATATGTTTTCTGTGAGAAAGCATTGTCATGTCCATTGCCCGCCCAAGAGTCATGGTCATGGTCTTTTCTAATGCTTGCCTCTTTTCCACCAGTTGCTCAAACGATCATCCATCTCCCACAAGACAGATGGAAACAAGCTTTTCATGGAAGCTGCATTAAGCTGTGATTTTGAGCTTGTGTGACTTCTGAAGCATTTGACCTTAAGTAGAGGACTGAACTGTAGTAAAGCACAGTGACTGATTCTAGTGGTGATGCTCAGGCTTGATAGTTAAATAGCTTTGGAAAATATAAGGAGGTACACTGGATTCTAATCTGGACTATATTAAGACAAAAGTTTCCTTACAGGAGCATAACTTGCTGAAAATATGCCTACATGTGAAGTCAAGCCAAGAGAAGAAAATGGATGGTTGAGTTACCATTTCATTTTGAGGAATCCAAAATCAACTTGTTATTTAGACAAATTTATGGTGAAAGATAAGACTCTCAGAATAGAAACCTGGATATCCGTTGTTATCGATGTCTGTTCCTCCTCTTATGCTAAAACCGAATGCTGATGCAAAATACTGGAAAGGGCTCTTGATGAATTGCACATACTGTGGGCTCAAACCATCACTCTGTCCCATATAGATGAACACCATACCCCCTTCACCAGTGCCTGGTGCCCCCACGGCCACATCTGCAATCAGATTATTTCAGTTATTTAGTGTTTTTGAGGTTGATCTTTCACTTAAGACACCTTAAAAAAATGACTTTTAACCCTGCTTGTCCAATACCCACAATAATGTGTCTGAAAAGGAAAAAATGAGCTGCTGGAATACCAAATGATTTGTGAAGGCCATCCAAAGTTGTATTTGTGCAAAGCAAGGTTTGTAGCCAACAAATCATCTGGGTTATTCATGCAATCCAGGTCCCTGAGAAGGGAACGACACGTTGCATGAACTTCGCACTGTGGGAAGCAAAAACGTGTGTGTCCGGTATCTGAAGTCTGTGTAAAATCACGCCTATTTATAGGCCTGCCGTGGTCAGGTGAATGTGGGATAACACGCGTCATGTGATTATAAAATGGCACCTATAAATCATGTCCTCACCTTCTCTTTGTCTAAAGCACATACACAATTTACAGGCATACCCCACTATGACAAAGCTACGCAACATCTTGTTCCCTTCTAAGGGAACATGGTTACTTGTGTAACCCAGACATCCACTTTCAAATGGAACTCAATGATGTGTGAGTTTCACATTGTGGTAACGAGTATACCCACTCCATCATACTGAGTATGATGTTATACTGGTATGGCCTGTCACAGAAGCTCCATCAATGGGGCATGACTGGCCAAAATGGTGGATACGTAGACCCTAATTGTAGAAGCAGGCAACCTTGCTGAGAACGTTCCTGTAAAAACACCAGAACTGTAGCCATTGCGCAGTTTACTGGGGTTTACTGATGTTACTACCATTAAATATGGTTTCTACAACCTTGGATGAGGGACTGGATCTTTTTTTGCTGGTGCCCCTCAAGAGCCAGACCCACAGTTTCCATAGTTCTGACCGAGGGTGATAAATCAACTCTCTGTCTTGAGACAATAGATCCCTGTGAACAGGAATCTCCCAGGGAGTTCTGTCCAGCATAGATACTATCTCCGAGAACCATACAGTGGTGTGAAAAAGTGTTTGCCCCCTTCCTCATTTCCTGTTCCTTTGCATGTTTGTCA
>JAFFST010048826.1:118113-129404 GCA_022414735.1 Noturus placidus
ACTTACAGCTGTAATCGCAGCAAAAGGTGGTGCTACAAAGTATTAACTTAAGGGGGCTGAATAATTTTGCACGCCCAATTTTTCAGTTTTTTATTTGTTGAAAAAGTTTGAAATATCCAATAAATTTCGTTCCACTTCATGATTGTGTCGCACCTGTTGTTGATTCTTCACAAAAAATTACAGTTTTATATCTTTATGTTTGAGGCCTGAAATGTGGCAAAAGGTCGAACAGTTCAAGGGGGCCGAATACTTTCGCAAGGCACTGTATAGGAACACCTGTACACCTGCACATTCATGCAGTTATCCAATCAGAAAATCATGTGACAGCAGCACAATGTGAAAAAATATGCAGATATGAGTCAAGAACTTCAGTTAATGTTCACAGACTCACTGCAACTGGACAGTTGAAGACTGGAAAAAAGACCACATGATTTCTTCTCTGTAATCTTCAACAGTTTGAGTGAATCTGTGCCTATGATAGCTTCAGATTCCTGTTCTTAGCCAACAGGAGTGGAACCCAGTATAGTCTTCTGCTGTTGTAGCCAATCGAACAAGGTTCGATGTTTTGTGCTGAGGTACAATATCCTTCCTGGCAGCTTAACCATTTTCCTCTGATCTCTCCTATCAACAAGGTGCTGCCACCCACAGAACTTCCACCCACGTTGTCACTCAATGACCATTTGTTTTTTGCACCATTCTATGAACTCTAAATGGCAAATGGTAAATGGTGCACTTACATAGAACTTTTATCCAAAGCGCTTTACACTGTGTCCCATTCACCCACTCACACACACTCACACACACTCACACACACTCACACATTGGTAGCAATGGTAGCAGAGTTGCCAAGTAAGCTGCTAGCTTGCCATCGGGAGCAACTTAAGGTTCAGTGTCCAAGGACACTTCGGCATGTGGAGTCATCCGTGCCAGGCATCAAACCACCAACCCTACGATTGGTGGACAACCCGCTCTACCACCTGCGCCACAGCCGCCCTAGAAACTGTTGTGTGTGGAAAATCTCAGGAGATCAGCAATTTCTGAAATACTCAAACCAGTCCACAGATATCACATTTTCTCTTCATTCTGATGTCTGATAAACATTTAACATTACCTCCAGCTCTCGACTTGTTTCTTCATGTTTTTTTATTTATTTATTTATTTTTTTTTGCACTGCGCTGCTGACACATGATTGTCTGATTAGATAACTGCGTGAATGTGCAGGTGTACAATTGTTCCTAATAAAGTGGGTGAGTGTATAGCATGTCCAATTTCTGACTAATAGTCTAAATGTTGTATATCCTTATGAACACTGCTTTTAATCTAATATCGAACCCTTTAAACTATCAACAATGTCCATGTCCATATCCTCATTACTGACCTGCTGCTGGAGCGAGATCTGTTTTGACCAATCACACAAAAGAAAATGCTATATTAAAACATGTTGCAGGATTAAAACCAAACCAAACACATAGAACAATATATATTTTCGGTGATGATCCAGGCCTCATTCTCCCTTCTCTCACAGTCTGTGTGTTGTGTAACATGACTTCATGGGTTTTCAGAAAAAAGAATAAATAAATAAATTAGCTGAACACTTCCAAAGCTTTTGGAAAACATTACGTGTCTACAGAGCAACAGATTTACTACTCTAAATGTTCCTCATGTTGAAGTTTCCATGTCACACTAAAAGTCTATGTCTTGGAATAATAACAATAACATTTAGGACGTGCACTAGATAATTTCCAGAATGCATTCCTAAATGTGTCATTTAGTTTTCTTTCACTAACTCTTAATGAAGCCAGAAGCTATAAATATTCAACCTAATCACCCTGCACAAAAAATAAAAGTTTCTCAGCACTTCTAAACGTCAATGAAGTATTATTCATAAGGAAATCCTTGTGTATTCCCTATAAATAAATGAATGGGTGCTCATGAAATACATTTTCTGTGTTCAATTTATAAATGTGTTAACACAGCAAGTAAATCACAGGCCCTGAAGGATCAGGTTTTGGCACCCATCCCTCTTCATGCATCGTCTCTCCTGCAAGATGTAAACAGGAGAAACCAAGAGGAGACTCATTTCATTGAGTAGCTTCATACCATTAAAATGGTATGGGGCGGCTGTGGTTCAGGTGGTAGAGCGGGTTGTCCACTAATCGTAGGGTTGGCGTTTCGATTCCTGGCCCACATGACTCCATGTGACAAAGTGTCCTTGGGCAAGACACTGAACCCCAAGTTGCTCCTGATGGCAAGTTAGCGCCTTGCATGGCAGCTCTGCTACCATTGGTGTGTGTGTGTGTGTGTGTGTGTGTGTGTGTGTGAGTGAGTGAGTGAGTGAATGAGACACAGTGTGAAGTGCTTTGGATAAAAGCGTTATATAAGTGAGACCATTTTCCAGACCATTTTCCATTTACCATTAAAATGAAAGATTTCTGCTTTCCAATGGTGAGACATATCATCAGTGATGGACATTAGTGACATTTCTACTTGCATTGTTGAGCGGGTTGTCCACTAATCCACTAACCGTGGGGTTGGTGGTTCGAATCCCGGCCCGGGTGATCCCATGCCGAAGTGTCCTTGGGCAAGACACTGAACCCTAAGTTGCCCCCAATGGCAAGCTAGCACCTTGTATGGCAGTTCTGCTACCATTGGTGTGTGAATGTGCTCTCATTAGTAAGTCGCTTGTAAATGTAAAAATGTAAAAATGATATTTCTGTAAAGCTGCTTTGAGACAATGTACCATTGTAAAAAAAGCGCTATACAAATTGATAAATTATTAAATTATCATTGCTAGTTGTTGTTACAAATGCAATGAATTGAAGAAACGTAAAGGATTTAAGACAGCTTTCACTATCTACATCAGGGGTCATTAACTGTTAGACTGTGGAAACAGCAAAGTGTTTCACTGGACCAACATGGGTACATAAACATACCATAGCAGAACCAATAAATGTTTGAAAAAACTGCCATAGTTCAGTGACTAACAAACCAGCTCGGCTTTTGCAGCACATCCTCTGTTGCGGATAATAAAAATGACGCTTTGATGTGAACGATTTAGCCAAAAACAAATCATTGTAGGAGAGACTAGCTACAAAGCTAGATATATTAGTTCAGAAAGGGACATTTCCATAGACTTTCATAGATTCTTTTTTGAATCGCAAACTGATGACGGCGTGTTTAAAAAAAAAGTAAATAACAAAACTATTGTTTGTTGAAAAGTCAGAGAAATATTAATTTATTCTTCCTGGGCCAAGTTCAAAACAGATTTCTCTTCTGTCCATGGTGCTATTCGTAAGTGGTAACAGGAAACACCACGACAAAACATAACCACTTCAACTGAAAAATAAACAAAGTTTTAGAATTTTGTATTTTAAAATAAATATATAGTATATAATTTTGTCCATTACAAATTTTATTTGATTATCTTTATTTATGCTCTGAAGCACTTAATAATGTTTACATTATACTGTATTTGAGCTGTTCCTATACAAATCGTTTCACTTCTAAACGGTTGCCGCTTTGTAAGATTTTTTTATTCTTTCTTCCTTTTACTACAATTTACAGCCGGAATCCAGCATGAACTATGAAACCACTAATCAATATTAAAGTTGATAAGTACGCAATATTTATTTTAATAATCATTGGTCTGATTTCATTTGAGTACTCCAAAACACTTTGGTTTAAAATATCCTCTTAAATGAGGGGTCTCTGATCAAGACTTGCAATCCTTATGTATAATTATTAAAAGTCAAGTGCGGTAATTTCAGTTAGGCAGAAAATGGCAATGGGCACATGACTCGACTTCACAGCATGATTTCTGATTAACAAGAGTAGCTACAATTATTTCAGCTAATTCATATAATTATAATCGCTCTACTTAAATCAAGTCAGCTTTTGTTCAAAAGCAAAAAAAAAAAAAAACCCATACTATTATGCAGAACAATGCACTAGAATAAACCTTGGTGAGGTATAGGCTACAATAGCAAATTACCATGCAACACAGAACAATACAAACTTTTTATTCCTCTCTCTGCACATTTGTTTATTTTTGAGTACATGCTATTGTGTCAAATGAGTTTTAGGTCATGTTATTTCCACTTACAACTGGGTGACTCATGAGCTTGACCAAGAAGGTAAACAGCAGGCACTTCACTCTTACACCATCCACACCCACAAACAGAAAGGCACAAATGGCCATGGATACATGCTGAAAACCAGTGTGAAGAATGCATTTATTATAAGTGGATGGAGTCAGAGAAGTTCCTGAAGAATATAGCAGAATTTACCTTTGTGTTAGACAGGGGTCATTAAAAGTTATACCCATTAAGGTGTCATTTCCCCATAAAGTCCACCATGCTTGTATAAACACTAAGAGACAGGTTAAAAAATCTCAACACCTATTTTGATTTCAGGAGCATTTTAAAAATATATGAAAAGGAGAACATAGCAACAAACTCTGGAAGGACGCTAAAATACTTTTTCCAGGTTCTTTTGTTGTTGTTGCTATACACTGAAGACATTTGGGTTTCAGATCAAAAGATGAATATGAGATGACAAATCAGAACTTCAGATTTCATTTCCTGATATTTTATATGTATTAAACAACTTAGAACATGGCGCCTTTTGCTTGAACCAACCCATTTTCAAGTGCCCTGTTTGCCTGATTCTTTAATGAGTTAAAATCTCTGAATGTCTACTCTTGGTTTTCACCTGTGATGACGGCGCATTTGTTGTTAAAAAGGATAAACCAACATGAAAACCAGAGAGTTGTCTTTGGGAGAAAAACCACAGGTGTACTAACAACTAGACTTTAAGCAGGTCAGCCAAGGAAAACAACATCAGCTGATGACAGAAACATTGTGAGAGCTGTGAATAAAAATCCAAAAACAACAGTCAGTGACATCACCAACAACCTCCACAGGGCAGGGGTGAGGAGATCACAATCCATGGCTGTGCATGGCTGCTTCTGGAACAGGTTTACTAATCTTTATTGATGACGTACCTCATGATGGTAGCAGCAGAATGAATTCAGAAGTTTACAGGAACATATTTTCTGCCAATTTATAGAGAAATGCATCCAAATTAAATAGGATGAACGCTATCATGCAGCAAGATAATGATACAAAACACAGTGACAACTCAACAAAGGACTTCATCAGGGGAAATAAGGTGAAAGGTTTTAGATGGGCCAAGTCAATCACCAGACCTTAACCCAGTTGAGCATGCATTTCACCTCCTGAAGAGGAGACTTATAGGATAAACCCCCAATGTTCTAAGTTGTTTAGATCTAAATATCAGGAAATTTAAGTTGAAATTCTGATCTCAAAGGGGACTGTATATGGTTAGAAATAGTTCTACTGTCAGTGTAGTGCCATACAAGCTCAGAAATAGTAATACAGTAACGCTTTGCCTATGCTACCTCCACTTTTAAAAATGTTGGCAAAATGTGATAACAGGCATTCCAGTCTATGCTGCTAACACTACAATTACATTGGCCTCATTGTTCTCCACAGTGTTGAGTTTCTCCTACTGTGTTATTGACAGTTAAAATAGCACATGTATAAGCATGCAAATACTTCTTTAGAGAGAATAACAGCACTGAATCATCACATCATGCCTAACAGACTTTAATCATTTCCCTATGCAGAAAATCTCAAGCTCCTTGGTTTGTATACCAGCTGAGGTTTGTTCAAATTCAAATTCAAAGATTTGAATGATTCGGTGTAATGTTTATGACAATCATTCTGGAGTTATATTTGACATAAAGCAGGATAGCGAGGTTAATAACTAATACTTGCAAACAACATTGTCATTATCATCACTGCTTTTTTTTTTTTTTAAATCTTGATTCAAAATTCATTTGAAGTGTTTTTTTTATATTGCACTACTTTATTTCTTGACTGTCTAATCTCTGACGTTATTTTAACTAGCATAAAAAATACATATGAACACATGACTTTTGTGAAGGAGAGAAAATGCAAAGATTCCATCTTAACACACACAAAACCAAATATAGAACAATATGAATGGCATGGAAAGTATAGAGTCCATCCACTAAAGAACCAAAATTTAAATAAGCAGTAACATAAACTGAACAGCACTGAACAAACTCACCTAACAAAATGCATAATGACACATGGAGGCAACTGAAATCCTTTAGTTCATAACAATTATGACATATGTCTTATATAAACAAATTATTGATGGTTAATATAAGCGCGGTTGTCAGTTGCGGTCACAGCCATTTATAGTGCACCTCCAATGCATCCTCTAATCCTTTTGGCCTTTAGTCTTTTACTAAAAGATATAGTATGTCTAAAGTCAGCTATACAAACAGTATATTTTCTCATATTAATGTTTCTTTTGACATGAAATCACTGCAGATGTTCAGTTTTTAGGTGTTATGCTTCTCTTTGACTCCACTTTCCAGTTACACTGCTATGTGCTACATGATCAGGCTCACAGTAAGCCATTTTCAAGAATCAAGGGCAGAAACATCCTGAATAATGGGCAAGACTTCAAGAGTCACTTCATTATAGTCAATCAGGAACAAGTAGGACCTCTCAGCAAAGGTTCAAAGGAAGAAAAATACCCTTGTGTTGGGAAATTTTAAACACTTCACACAACAAGTTTTATAGTATCAGGACTCACCAGAGACAACAGGGAGACAGATCCTCAATCATCATATTAAGCCACATGTAATGCTGACAGGATGCCATTATGTACTGGCACTGTTTGTTTCTTGATAAGAGCACAACATGCTAATCACGTAGCTATGACAGCAGCTAGAATAAATGAGCTAGCAAGACTGAGCCTTCCTGTTGTTCAAAAAAGATAAAAACACAACAGTATAAGGTTTCATTTTTTTTTCATCCACTTTAGATTATTGTAAATTATAAATGTCTTCTTGAGTTTTCTTATTTTGGACTTTTGTATAAATACGTGCAACAGAACCACCAGTGGTCAAGAAAAATACAGAACATGGTCTTATTTATAATCCCTGGACCCTGGAGGTGTGAGGCGAACGTGCTAACCATTAAGCCACTGTGCGCCCCCCATATTTATATTTAAAAAAAAAAAAATAATAAAAAATCTAACTATTGTCCCTTTTTTCCCCAAAATGCTTTTGGAGGACAAACTAAAAGTAGAAAGACTAAGCACATATTGTCCAATCAAAGTATATTGTAAGTTCTGTAAAAACGACAGTTAGTAAGTTTAGTGGGGTTAAGACTTTTCTGTTTAGGATCTTTGATATTCAGATGAAACTCAGCATGAACCCAATCGATTATTACAGTTCTGAAACAATAATAATAATAAAAAAATAGAAATCATGAATATAGCTGCCTATTTTCCTTTAAGTGTGTGTTTAATACAGTATTTGGCCGCACACCTCTAATAATTCCATCAAGATTGTGTAATATAATGAACTGCTCAACCTGAATATTTCCAATGTCAAGCTACTGATAGATATTTGATTTAACCTCCCATCTAAAATCACAATTCACAGGGTGGTCTCGTCTTTCAGCTGTCAACTCTTTCTTAAACAGTACCTTAAAACCCCTTCATACTACTTCTAAGTGAAGACCATTTAGACCATTTAAAATATCATTATGGTAGAGTTTCCATAGGTGTACTGGCATGCGTTGAGGATTTTAAACTGTGTCAATGTACCGGAATAGATGAACCAAGGTAACCCACGGTTTGCCATTTTTCGCTGGTTGCCACTATTGGGTATGATGAGCTCTTTCAATTTCATAGACATCACCATCCTTCCCCAGGATTTTAGACAGTCATTCCTAAATAAGAACGTCTATCAGTTTTCTACCTTCCAATCTCTCTGAAAATCCGACAAGACGTAAACTCTGGTGGCGGGAATGGTTTTCAAGCTCATCAGAAAGAAATACCGAAAGAAAGAAAGGACTGTTATTCTGAAGAATTTTGACTGCTATAGATTATAATAACAATTCTTGGAGAAGCTCTACAAAAATCTGTGTATATGTTTACATCCTGTTACCTTTGACTCCACTGTGTTCCACAGCTTCAAATCTGCTCAGCAAAATCACACACAAAATGCTTTGTGAACAAAATGTGACTACATTACATTAATAACTTCTCATTCTCATGAGTTATTTCCTGAATGACTAAAGAATAACCTATTTGTCAGTAACACTATTTGCTATTTTCATTGCTCTTTTCCCTCCTCTTTACACACAATGCTTTCTGGCCTGCATGCATGTAGATTACACAGCACAATCAGCAGAGTTAATAAAACACCTGCCCCATACAGAGACCGGTCTAACTACATGATGGTCACTGGACACTGGTTTAATGAGGCAGAAAATTTGCCGTATAATAGTAAAAGGTGTGGAATTTATGCTGGGGAAAGAACAAGTTTCACTATCCTCAGATTTCTTTCCTGTCTAGGTAAAAGAACACAATCACGAACATGACCAACATAATATTACTAATTCACAGAGTTATTTATTTCTCAGTGGGGTTGATTAATTTCCCATAATATGTTAGTTCTGCAAATCGCAGGTTTATATGAATGCATTCGTTCTAATATATTATTGCTTCTAGTAACAACTTACACAAAGACTTGCATGATGGACGCTGTACATAAATAGATTTTTAAATGTGTGCAACTGTTGATGTGGTTTTCTTTGATGAGATGTTTACTTCCATATTTTTTCTCTAGAGTCTCCAGTGTCAACACTTTATAACAATCAGAGGTAAAGTTGTAACTTTTTCTGACATGAGTCTTCAAGAGGGATGGCTTTTCTGGTTTCTCTGTCTTATTTACTTTACGAGAGAGGGAGAAACAAGAGGTTGGGGGAGGAACTACAGTTTATAGCTCCTATAAAAAAATGGAACTTGTGTGTGACTTGGATTAAAGTAAGGAAGTCTTGAGCAGCATCAGCCTCACTCTTACTTTCTGGTGACCACCATAATCCAATGGCAAGACAGAGTCAAGACGACTGAAGATGGCCTCGGGCACAGTGGTTGACCAGGATTTCTTTTGAGCCGAGGCCCGCCGCCTGGTTTAGCCTGCCTGTCAAGCAGTTTACCGGGGTGTGGCCGGTCACAGCTACTAGGAGCCAAAGCTGAGAGCTCAGTGCATGTGTACAGGCCAGTAATAACAATAGAACTCGCACTGGGTCCGACAGTCCCACTGGTGAGTCCTCACACATGCACCCCAATACACTCCTATAACATATAATAGCTCCTATAACTTATAGCTCATATAACATATAATAACACTAACTAGCTTGTTTCATGGATGTTCCACAACATTAACACAACTAGAAATTGATTAAATGTTTGATTCTTTAATAAATAAAAAAGATTGTTAGTGTTAGTAAATTGTTGTGGTATAAGAGGAATGAAACAATTTGTTGTCTGCTATTAAAGGAAAATAATCAACCTTTATCAGGGTGATAACAGTGAGTCTTCTTTGACTTGGGCTACATCACACCGCCTCATTGCTAATTTTTTAAAAAAAAATTTTTATATAACAGCATGACACGTAATGTTTTATTGCTTACATAGTGCCCTATTTTTAAAGTTCCTATTGAAAGTAGCACTGCAATATTGCAGTTGTAGAAGATGTTTAGCATGGATATGGATAAGGCACTTGGTGTGAATAAACACAATATAACATTTTACACATAATTCTGCTGGAACTTTCAAACACACTGACACCAAAGGAACTGTTCTCATTTTATGCTCTGTAGCTCTGGCACTATAATTGCTCCTCAGTTCTGTGTTACATTGAGCATGAAGTGCGTGTGCTACTTCTATACATGCAGAGTTTAAATTAAATATGGAGTTGGCGAGATATTTCTCTCAAGGTTGCTAACAAGAGTAAACATCACTACCTGGTACATTCCTGGTAAAGTTCTTGTCATCAATATCATGGAAATGTTAAAGTCTTACAGCACCTCACAAAAAAAAAAAAAAGGAATCACCATATTCACCATGTTCACCCAGCTTTTTTTTTTTTTTTTTTTTACTTTGTAGCAATAAAAAAACATTTTTGTTTAATAGCTGAACATTCTGGATTCATAAAACATACCTCAAACAATTTTAATTAAATTGTTTTAATTAATAGCATATTTTTTTCCTTATCAAGTAGTGGAAAAAAAAATGGAATCATCATCAACAACAACAACGAAAAAATCACGATTACTACTTTGTTGCTCCTCCTCAGGATTTTTTTGGTGGCCTGAATTCTTTGAGGCATGGACTTCACTAATGAAAAACAATGTTCTCCGTCAAGCTGGTTCCAACTTTCTCGAATAGCGGTTGACAGATCAGCTATGCAGGATTGAGTCTTGTCATGGACCAATTTTTTAATTTCCACCATACATTTTTAAATGGATTGAGATCCAGACTGTTTTCTGGCCATGTCACTGAGATAAACCTTTCCTGAAGAAAAGCTTTAACACTCTTTGCACTGTGGTAAGATGCATTATCATCCTGAAAAATGACTTCATCATCACCAAACCTATTTTCTAACAGTGGAATGAGAGAAATGTCCAAAATTTCAATATACACCTGTGCATTGATGGTTGAGGTCTGCTCTGATCATTTACCTGACATGTAAACCCATATTATAAATTAGTTGTTTTCCTCAGACAGCCATCTTTATATTTTTCATTACAACGGCACCAGACAAAAGTTCCAGCATCGTCTCCTTGGCCAGTGCAGATTCATGATTCATCACTGAATATTACGTTTTTTCAATCATCCACACTCCATGATTGCTTCTCTTTAGCCCACTGTAACCTTGTCTTCCAAGTAATAAGAACTCCAACCAGAAGTATCATCAGGATGGATCAGCACATGCATCAGGATGTGATGTTGTCAATCTGCTAACATCGGCTGGTTAACTTATCTTGCTACCAGATATCCACTAGGTTGTTAGCTAGCAATGGTGACTCCCTCTGTTATTTGAAACTAAACTACTTTCATAACCCTTTTTGTGACAGATTGTTTCCCAGAACTGTTAAGTTACTTTCACAACTGACTTATATATATATATATATATATATATGTCTGTGTGTGTGCGTGCATGCATGTGTGTGTACCTACGGGGGCAAATACATTTTCACATAGACCCAGTTGGTGTTGGATAACTTTTTGCTTCAATAAATAATACACCAATAAATAATACTATAATACACCAAGATGGCGCCGCAGAAGGCTGACACGGTGTGTTGGTGCGTGTTGTTTTGTTTTGTTTTGTGTTTTAACTCTGTTTCTTGCGATGGTACTCGTATCTCATTCAC
>JAFFST010048828.1:4095-20297 GCA_022414735.1 Noturus placidus
ACAGTTTTATATCTTTATGTTTGAGGCCTGAAATGTGGTAAAAGGTCGAACAGTTCAAGGGGGCCGAATACTTTCGCAAGGCACTGTAGCTCATAGTGTGAGTGAGGGAATTCTTCAGTGGAGGAACCACGCTATTATTTTCTTGAGTAAATCATTTATATGCATTTATGCCTGAGATCATCTACTGGTAAACAGAGGTTAGCCAGTTCACCATCAACTGCGAAGTACTCAGGATCCTGCTAATTAAAACCTTTTACAGTAGTAACCTTATCTAATATTACACTTCCTGTGCCCGGAAGGGTTTACACGGGTAAACAGGAGTATTCCAATGACTGTATTCATATAAACATCGTATTCGGGATATGGCTGCATTACCCGAGTATCGACCTTAAACGGAATTTGAATTGCACGTAAACGTAGGTATTGTCTGACTCGCGCGTTCTCTTCGTGCCCTTTTGAAGCCAGGCCGATATTATTGCCAATAATGTCACTTGATGTTCTTGTTGTTACTTAGACTAGCATTAAGGTTACGTTACATAACGATAGACTCGAATTAATATTATATATCTTGAGATTTGTGGAGAGAAAGGACAGTAAAGTAAATTAAAAGTATCACTCGTTATAAACTTCTAAACAATAGCTAAGTGGAACAATGATTCAGAACCGCTGAGTCTTTTGACTTTGGGGTTTTTTTTTCCCTCCTCGTTTATACGTAATGCTTATTGTTTTAACAAATGCATGACTACAGGACTTCTAGTTTAACAAAAATCAGTGCAACAATGTATCCTGACCAGTAGAGGGCAATATAGATGCATACGTTATCATTGCCAAATAAAATGAATCGATTCAGAAATGCACTCCTTCAGAATGAGAACGAATCAAGTTTCAGAACGAAGCTAAATGATTCTGATTCAGAATGAATCTGAAACTTTTTATAGATATTAAAAATATAATATATCTTGGAAAATGTATACAAGTTGTGCACAGGTGAGTGTACGAGCTTGCACATGCACACACGAGCTAGAATGTTATATGGTGAAGAAATGGTTAACAGAGAAATGTCTTTGTGCTCTTTCTCACTCACACACAGTCAGGAATTGAATCCTCATTTCAGAGATAACAAAACTGTCTCTCTCTCTTTTTTTCTGTCAGTGTGTGAGTTCAGGAAAATGGCTAAGGCCAGTATTTCAGTGATCAGTTCAGCTGCTTCTCCTGCTCGCTGTTACGCTGGACCTGAAGATGTGGGTTGTGATTTCTGCCGCGGGAGAAAACGCAAAGCCGTCAAGTTCTGTCTGATGTGTCTGGCCTCTTTTTGTGAAACTCATCTGAAACCTCACTATGAAGTTCCTTCCTGGAAAAAGCATCAGTTGGTCGAAGCTTCTGGAAACCTACAAGAGAAGATCTGCTCTGAGCATGATAAAGTGCTGGAGATCTACTGTCGTACTGACCGTAGCTTCATGTGTTATCTGTGTATGATGGATGAACACAAAAGCCACGACACCGTCTCAGTTAAAGCGTACAGAACTGAAAAACAGGTGAGAAAAGCAAGTCTAATCTATTCAGTCATTTCATACAATTTACATTTCTAATCTAAAGTAGCTGAAGAATTTCACATACGATCTACTGAGTTCTACATTTCTTCTAAGAAGTAGTGTACTCTACTCCAACATTTCTATCTTTTAATTGCTGCTGAACAAAATGTGTATTTAGCAATAGTAAAATCACCCAGTGATAGAGCAAGTCATAATAATAATCACATTCTCACACCACATTATGAACTATGAATTTTAAAGGGCGTATGGTGCTTAGTGGTTAGCATGTCCGGGGTTCGAGTCCTGCCGGGGCCATGTGTGTGCCAAGTTTGCATGTTCTCCCTGTGCTGCTGAGGTTTCCTTTGGGTACTCCGGTTTCCTCCCCCAGTCCAAAGGCATGCATGGTAGGCTGATTGGCATGTCCAAAGTGTCTGTAGTGTATGAATGGGTATGGGTGTGCGTGATTGTGCCCGGCGACTGGCACCCTGTCCAGGGTGTACCCCACCTTGTGCCCCATGCTCCCTTGGATAGGCTTCAAGTTCCCTGTGACCCTGAAAAGGAGTAAGCGGTAGAAGATGGCCGGATGATCTATAAAACACCTGGCATACAGTCTTTTACACATTAATGACGTGCTCTATAGAACTTTAACCCGTTATCTGCAGTTAATATTCATGTACTGAGCTCATAAGCTCATAGCGCATACAAGGTGTAATGTATTGTATGTGTCCTCAGAGTGAGTTAAAGGAGGAGCAGATGAAATCCCAGCAGAGAATCCAGGAGAAGCAGAAGAAGGTGCAGGAGCTGAAACAGACTGTGAACACGATAAAGGTGAGCAGTGAGCAGTGAGCAGAGACCGAGCTGCTCCTAGAAACACACACAACATGGACAACGAGTCATTTAGAGGCCCAGTAAGAGACGGGATGATAGATGAGCTTGTGTGTGTGTGTGTCTCCTAACAGCTCAGTGCACAGACAGCAGTGCAGGACAGTGAGAGGATCTTTACTGAGATGATCAGCTCCATGGAGAAAAGGCGCTCGGTGGTGACGGAGCTGATCAGAGCTCAGGAGAAGGCTGAACTGAGTCGAGCCGAACGACCCCTAGAGCAACTGGAGCAGGAGATCATTAATCTTCAGAGGAGAGTCGCTGAGATGGAGGAGCTTTCACACACTGATGATCACCTCCACTTCCTCATGGAAATAAAGGTACACAACATCCACATTTCCAGGTGAAATATACAGGTTATGGGTTCATTGGATAAATAATGGTTCTTGGACGTCTAAAACTGTTCCACTTTGAACCTTTTCTAAGATGGAAACAACCTGCTGTAAGATATTACTTAAAAACTGTAAAGTAATTGTAGCTGTAATTTCTTCTCCTAATTTTATGTCTAATTGCTGTATGCAGTTTTTAGTCTCCAGCCGTCGCTCTCCTGAATATTCTACACCAGATTTTCAGTCTGATCTCCGAGAGGACTCGCGCAGCATCACTGTCAATCAACATCTCTCATTTGATGGACTGAGGGAATCTCTCTCTGCTCTGAAAAAGAGACTCGAGGAAATCTGCCAGGAAGAATTCATCAAAATCCCTGAACATGGTGAGAGAAATTGTCCTGCTGGGAAATCTTAACTTTCTCTGCAGCTCGGTAAAGAGAGACATCAAATTTCCCAAAAACACACAGAAATGATTTCCTATGATTACGTGAACTTCCTGTTATTGCTGCCCTCTACTGGACAGATGATTTTATACACTTACACTTTTTATTCATGTCTTAATAGTGTAAAAGCTTCTGTTTTATTTTCAGTTATTCTACTAGCAATAAAGCACAGAGGACACGCACACATTTATTCACACAGTCCTACAAAGATAGAGAGACAGAGTTTATAAGTCATATGAATAACATTTATTCAGTCAGAACATTTATTCTGTAGTCATTAGTTACCAAAGCAGCTCTCTGCTCGTGCTCATGTTATTAATAAAGTTTAATTCTCCGTCATTCAGAAGGAAAAATCTCATTTAAATACACAGCTAGAGAAAGTGTTTTCTAAAATAAAACGCTGATTAAACATCAGACACAAATTTGATCACTTTAAACTGTTTCCATCTTTTACACCACCTGATTTTTCCTTCTCCATTTTGTTTCTGTCTCCACAGCTGCAGAGTTCAGGTCATTTTACCCTCAGAACCAAAGAGCAGAGAAGATTTTCTGCAGTGTACGTGTAAAACACACACACTCGCACACGTGTAAAACACACACACATCCTGTGATTAATATATAACATGTTCACATTTGTCATGTGTTTAGATTTCTGTGATCTGACTCTGGATCCCAACACAGTAAATTATAACCTCATTCTGTCTGAGAAGAACAGAGCTGTGACACGCACTGAGAGAAAGCAGCCGTACTCTGATCATCCAAAAAGATTTCGCGCCTACAGTCAGGTGTTGTGTAAGGAGAGTATGCGTGGACGCTGTTACTGGGAGGTGGAGTGGAGCGGTGATGGTGATGTGTACTTATCAGTCTCATATAAAGACATCAGAAGGAAAGGATGGGGTAATGAGTGTGTGTTTGGATTCAACAATCAGTCCTGGAGTCTGAGGTGTTCTTCTTCTCCTTCTCTGTCTTTATGTCACAACAACATTAAAACAGATCTCGGAGTTCCATCCTCCTCCAGAATAGGAGTGTATGTGGATCACAGTGCAGGAACTCTGTCCTTCTACAGCGTCTCTGACACGATGAAGCTCCTCCACAGAGTCCACACCACGTTCACTCAGCCTCTCTACGCAGGGTTCAGGCTGCGCTGGTCTGGATCAACTCTGAGATTATGTGATCCAAAATAAACTGGTGGTGTTTTTTACTTTTCATATGAATCTTGCTCAGATGAAGCTGTAATATGAAATGTTCATTAATACTGTTATCTTCTTTCCTCTGTCTTTTCGGACTTTTGGAATTGTGGCTATTATAAAGTAAATCATATTAGAACCTTGTTTTGTTTCTGAATGTATGTTTTATACAAAATAATACGGTTGAGTGTGTATGATTCTTTTCATTTTAAATGTTCATCTTCGCTGCATCCGGTCTAGCATACATGCACCGAGCGTAAAATATCCGTTAATGGGAAATTTGTTTCATGTAAATTCAGAAAATCCACTGAAAGGAGATATATGTGCTTTTTCAGTCCACAAGGAATTGTTGGTTCTAACAGATGCTTTGCTGTAAGCTAGGTGTTTAGGAATACCTACAACAACCGTTTATATGGGAATATTCCGAAGCATGTATGCATATATACATCGTTTTCGGAATATGGCTGCCTTACCCGAGTATCCACCTTAAACAGAATTTGAAGTAAACATAAACGTAGTAATTTTCTGACTCATGCGTTCTCTTCGTGACCTCTTGGAGCCAGGCTGACTTTATTGGTGTTAACGTTACTTCGCGTTATTGTTACATTACTTAGACTAGCATTAAAAGTTACGCATCTTTTTTTCAATCTTGAGACTTGATTTCCCTGTTACTTAAGTACACTTCCTCCTTCACAAACATGAAACATTTCTGGGTTATTTCTAACAACTCGGATGCTGGGTTTAGTTTGTTAGGTCAGGTTGTCGGCCAGAGTGATTCAACTGGGTTGGGATGTGGACCTAAAAGGGAACAGGCATCATGATTTATTTCCTAGAAATCAGCTGCAACTGCAATAAAATAATCACATTTAACTTAATTTTTAATGTGTAGTTAGAATACTGACAATAAGTACATACACTAGTAAACATTATTTAAGAAGGAAATACACTTGAACATGACTTCTTGTAATAAATCAAATTGGATTCACTGGACAACAAATTTTTAGAAAAGTTTTACTTCCTGAAAAGTTTTTGGTGATTATGATGGCTCTCTTCAAAGTGAACACAAATATAGTTTCAGATTGACTGCATCACGTAAGAATTTAAGTTTGAAATTAAGTTTCATTGATTACAACGTGTTTAATCGCATAAAGTTTCTGACACGCTGTGTAAGTTTAATGGTGCTAAAAGTGTTTTGCTCCTGATTTTCGTTTGTACTCGGTGTCCAACAAGAGTCAGCCCGCGTTGATGGATTCCAATTGCCTTGATACCGTTTTTCCATTGTGGCAATGTCCTGGTGAAACCTTTCACCATGTTCGTCACTGACTTCTCCAAGATTTGTGGGGAAGAAGTCCAAGCATGAATGCAGGAAATGAATCTTCAGTGACATTTACATTTATTCATTTAGCAGACGCTTTTATCCAAAGCGACTTACAAGTGCGCGCACACACACACACCAATGGTAGCAGAGCTTCCATGCAAGGCACTAGCTTGCCATCGGGGGCAACTTATGGTTCAGTGTCTTGCCCAAGGACACTTCAGCATGGGATCAACCGGGCCGGGATTCGAACCACCAACCCTACGATTAGCGGACAACCCGCTCTACCGACTGAGCCACAGCCATGTTGCACTTCATGGTTTTGTATGCTTTAAGAAATTTGTCAATCAGCTTAATGTAGTTTGGTGCTCTGTGGTTGCCAAGAAAATTCTCAATGACATCCTTGAATGCTTTCCAGGTGATTTTCTCTGGCCCCACTAACAGATCTTCGAACTGCTTGTCATTGATGATGTGTCTGATCTGTGGCCCAATGAAAATGCCTTCTTTAATCTTGGCATCAGTTATTCTTGGAAACATTTGTCTCAAATAATGAAAACCTTCACCTTCCTTGTTCATCGCTTTCACAAAATTTTTCATTAGTCCCAGTTTTATGTGAAGAAGAGGCAAAAATATCTTTGTCAGATCAACAAGTGGGTCATGTGCCACGATTTTCTGTCCTGGAACCAAATTCTTACGGAATGGCCAGTCCTTTTTAATGTAATGTGATGCTTTATCACAGCTGTCCCATTCGCAAATGTAACAACACTACTTGGTATATTACCTTTAGATCTCCACAGATGTTCCAGTTGTACTTGGTGTACTGGATGTGCTTCAACAACAGTTTCATGTTTTCATATGTTTCTTTCATGTGTGCACCGTAACCAACAGGTATTGAAGGGTGGACATTGCCATTGTGTAACAAGACAGCCTTGAGGCTTAACACTGATGAATCAATAAAGAGCCACCATTCTTGTGGGTCATACTGGCAACCCAAAGATGTGAACAACCCTTCAATGTCAGTACAGAAAACGAGGTTGTCGGCCTTGTCTTGATCACCAATCTTACAACCAAAGTACAGTTCATATGCTTTCTTAACAGGTCCAGTCATTGTGCGTCTTTGAGGCTTAAGCATGTACTCGCCACAAATGTAGCAAAACGTATCACGGCTGTTGCGACATTGGCGAGACATTTCTGCTGTCACCAATTGTCCTAAGTCTATTACTGGCTTACTTCTAACGTAACTTACATTAGACAATGCTATGATTTGAAACAGTCACAATAAAATACATACAAACTGATATCAACATAATATGTAGTCTATCATCTGCGTATGCGCGCTGCTTTTATAGCCTTATCAGGCAGCATCTATCCAGCCTAGGCATGTCCGGGTATGCCCAAGCTGTATCAGTTCCACAAAAGTTACACAACCTGCCCTGAGTACATGCCTGGACATGCCTGAGCTACAAAAGGCATCGTATAACGTGAGCGAAATATATAGACTTACAATATGACAAGAAATCGCAAACAAATTAAGATTAAAAAAAAAAAACAGTATGCGATAGGTTAATTTGAAGGTGATTTTTGTGATCAGCAGGCAAAAGTCTATAAGATACACCCAAGAGTGTCCAAGAAGCAAAATCTCTGTTGTCCAGTGATTTATTTGTAAGAATATTTGAAAGATCCCGTGGATCCCTGAAAAGGATAAAGTGGTATAAAAGATGTATGGATGGATGTGTTGTGAGGTGTGCAGTAATTAAAACGTCACCCTTATTGACTACGTGGCCAATGAGCTCTCTTCCTACCTTGGTATATATGCTGTGGTTTATGCCTCATGGAATGCGTCATGGTCGAAAATCCGCCCCTTCCTTTTGTTGCTACGGATTGCAGAGCGTGATGTTGGGCTTCCGAAACTGCATGTGTGGGGTGCTGTTTGCTCTCAGTGTGGTGTGTTGTCAAGGCTCCCAACTGTGTGGCACGGTCATTTAACGTAACCCCTGTCGGAGAGCCAGCTGTTGCTGTTACAACTATTAACGAAGCTATGGTATGATTTTCCTATGTGCCGCCGTGAGTATTATGTCTTGTTCTTAGGCTCCTCGAGTTTCATGCATTAAGGCAGGCTGCGTGAGATGTGGACATAGTGGTATAGCTAATCTCTCTCACTCACGGATGTATGTTGCTGCTTGGTTTTTCTTGATTTTTGGTTTTATGCTTGGTTTTATTCTGTTCGGTTTTGATTAGTTTTTGGCTGCTTTTTTTACTTCCTGTTTTATTTTGTTTTGTTTCATGTTGGTTACTGTCATTGAGATTCTGTTTTCTTTAGCTCAACTGTATTTTAACAGTCTTTATCAATTATGCTGATACTGCTATGTGGTAGTAGTGGTTTTGGTCAGTCTTGGTAGACTTACAGTTTGAGTTCAGGGTTATCTGTGTTTTCATGACAGTAAGCTTGTTTTTGTTTTATTTTTCTGGTTGTATGTTTGGAGTATATTGTAATTGATTTCGTGTCTTTTTTTGTTTTTGTTTTTTAGGAGCTGAGTGCTTCCTGAGGCTGGGGAGGTCCTTTGTTACACCTTGCGCTGTACTTAATTAAGGGTCGTTATAATTGCTGTGTTGATTTGCAGTGAAGTCTGTGGGTATGATTCTGATTAGTGGGGTGCTTTTTCCTTTTGCGTAGTTGGTGTTCTAGCCTGCCCTTCATACAGGAAGCCTCAGTTCTCCTAGGATCATTGTTAATTTCTTTTGTGTCTGTTTATTGTTTTCTCTTTTATAATTCTTGGCTAGTCTTTTTAAATGTCAAAATAAAATGTATTTTTGTATGGAAACCCATGCCTCTTTCCTGTTCTGAGTGGAACATACTTGCGTGTCCTTATGACTTTTTTTAATTTTCCCCATTTGTTCGGGGTGGTGTAGTTGGTCTTAATTGAACTAAATGAGCCACATTGCTACTGGTGGCGTAGTTGGTCTTAAACGAGTGCTATACAAGCCACATTGCTACAGGTGGTGTATTTGGCTGAGGCTGGGGGACCATTTTTTGGTCTGTCTTTTCTTCCTTTTTTTTAATGGAACCAAGTAGCAGTGTGTGCTCTGGAGACTGCCGTTGCTGTTCTGACTCCCTTATGTGCTGTGGGTAGGTGTGTTCCATCATAAATGGAGGGAGAATTACAGGAACCTAAAGAGCTGGTGGCTCAACTTAGGGCTGATAATGAGAGATTGCGACAGGAAAGGGTATCTGAATAAACAGGGGCTAATGTTGCTGGACCTAGTGCCTCTGTTATAGTTGATGCCCCCATATTGCCACTAGTGACTGGCACTGCTGCTCCATTAACTGACAGGTTTGTTTGTTTGTGTGCCTAGAGATCGGAGGTGCCCAAAATTTAGTGGTTCATCAGGGGTGAGCTTTAATGAATGGGTTGAGGAAGCTACCGCATGTATGAGAACCCGTTATTTATCCACTGCAGACCAGGCATACTTTCATTTTGATCATTTGAATGTGGAAGCGTGAGAGGAGATATGATATCGTTTGGCTGAGGAGCGTGGAGACCCGGAGAAAATCATTAAAGCACTGTGTGAGTTGTATGGGTGCACATTGTCATATGTGGCCTTGTAGGAAGCTTCTTCTCCCAGAGTCAGTAGGAGGGGGAAACACTCTTGGAGTTTTCCCTTGCCTTGATGAGCCTCCTGGAGAAGGTTAAGCAACAGTCGCCCAATGTTATGGTGAATGCGGAAACCGTGCTTCGTGATCAATTTGTTGAATATGTGAATGATAGTACTTTGAGACGAGAGCTTAAACAGCTGATGCGCCGACAGTCTGATTCCACTTTGTTAGAGGTACGGGATGAAGCCCTTCGATGGGAGTTGGAAGATAGGCCAGGGGGTGCGGGGGTCTATCTGTCGAAGTCTATCTGTCCCGTTGGCACATGGTAGTCAGTATGGTGTTCACGGGGATTTGTGGGCGGGGGCTCGTACTTCATCTCAAATGTCTGAATTGCGAGAATTGAGGGATTTAAATGTTAAAGGTACAAGAGCAAGAGCAGATACATTGCCTTGCGAAAGTATTCGGCCCCCTTGAACTGTTCGACCTTTTGCCACATTTCAGGGATCAAACATAAAGATATAAAACTGTAATTTTTTGTGAAGAATCAACAACAGGTGGGGCACAATCATGAAGTGGAACCAAATTTATTGGATATTTCAAACTTTTTCAACAAATAAAAAACTGAAAAATTGGGCGTGCAAAATTATTCAGCCCCTTTACTTTCAATGCAGCAAACTCTTTCCGGAAATTCAGTGAGGATCTCTGAATGATCCAATGTTGACCTAAATGTCTAATGTTTATAAATAGAATCCACCTGTGTGTAATCAAGTCTCCGTATAAATGCACCTGCTCTGTGATAGTGATAGCACCTGCCAGGAACTGTTGTTCCAGCTGTGGTGAGGCAGGCGGTGGAGGCAGAACCGGTACTAAAAGTTGATCAACTGGTGATCGCTGCATTGCCTAGCTTTTCCTGTGAGGACCTAAGTGTGCTACAGGAGGGGGATCCTGATATTCTCAGGATCTCAGGTTTTACGGGTTTTGGCGTATGGGGAACAGGGGTTATATCCCAGATTTGTAGAGAATCAGCAGCTCCCCAAGACTGTGCTGACATTGCTTCAGCAATGGGACCGTCTCTTAAAAAAAGATGGAGTCCTTTATCGCCGTGTGTCATGCCCTGACAGGGGTGAGGAGATGCTACAGTTGATTTTGCATGACATCTTGACCCAGTTACATCAACACCACGGACATCAGGGTGTTGAGCATACTACTGAACTAATACGTCAGCGGTGTTATTGGCCAGGGATGTATACAGAAGTGGCACAGTGGTGTCAGGAA
Source organism: Noturus placidus (assembly GCA_022414735.1). Taxonomy (NCBI): domain Eukaryota; kingdom Metazoa; phylum Chordata; class Actinopteri; order Siluriformes; family Ictaluridae; genus Noturus; species Noturus placidus. The sequence continues at coordinate 14,654 of JAFFST010048828.1, forward strand.
TGCGAGCGATGTCAGCTGGCTAAAGATGCTCGACCACTTGCTCGGGGCTTTATAAGTCATGTTTTGGCCTCCAAGCCTAATGAGATTTTGGCTATTGATTTTACAATGCTTGAGCCTTCTCGTTCTGGGCAGGAGACTGTTTTAGTGTTAACAGATGTGTTCAGTAAATATACACTAGCCATCCCAACTAGGGACCAGCAGGCGTACAAGCGTTGGTTACCGAGTAGTTTTTTAGGTTTGGGGTCCCAGGTTCACTCTGACCACAGCCGGACTTTCGAGTCTGCCCTTATGAAACAACTCTGTAGGTTTTACGGGATTGAGAAATCATCCGGCTGGTAATGGCCAATGTGAACGGTTCAATCAAACACTTCATAACCTTTTGTGCACTCTCAATGCTTCAAGGAAGCGGGATTGAGCATCTTGTCTACCGCAGATTTTGTTGTGCTATAATACCACTCCCCACCAGGCCTCAGGTGAGTCTCCATACTTCCTGATTTTTGGTCAGGAACCTAGAATCCCTGTTGATTTCCTGTTGGGGAGGGTTCAGGAACCTGGTGAGGGGGGAGTTCATGAGTGGATTGTAGAGCACCAAGCAAAGATGCATGTGGCATATGAGGGGGCATGGGAACGTTTGAAGGTTGCGGCTGAGAGTCGTAAAAATTGGCATGACCAACACGTGTGTGTGATCCACCATTGAGGGAGGGTCAGCTGGTTTACCTCCAGGATCATAGTGTGAGAGGGCGTCATAAAATCCAGGACCTGTGGAGCTCAGTGGTGTATGAGATTGTGAGGGCAGCAAAAGATGGAGGGTGTGTGTATGTCGTTGCGCCTGTAGATGGTCTGGATAGGATTAAACATGTCCATCGTTCGATGATAAAGACTCAAATACATCGAGGTTCTCCAGTTGTTGTTCCTCCTGAAGTCTCCCCAGTTAAATATCTGTCTTCATCAGGGGACTCTGAGGAGCTGGACCATTTTGTGGCCATTCTAGATGCCTCGCAGGTCGGGTCAGGTCAAACTGTGGTTCTAGAAGAACCAGTGACCCCTACTGCAGAAAGAGTAGGGCTCTCTGATGTAGTGTCCCTGCCCTCTGTAAACAGTGAGTTGGTGTGTGATATTGACGTTGATTTGGGTGCATCTGTTTTTCTCCCATGGGGTCAGCCTAGAGAAGGTGTGGGAGCTCTGTGAAGAACGAGACGAGCCACAGCAGGGCAACATTCTAATGTCCACCACATTCCACGAGCAGTGGAGAATGTAAGAGATCTAGCATGTGTTCCAGGGTCTTCATCTTGTATCAGTTCAGAGTTGTTTAGGCCTTGGGACTAATGCCAGTGATTTTGTAACCCATCATCAGGGCGACGATGCAAAAGTAGGGGGTAGAATGTAGTGAGGTGTGAAGTAATTAGAACGTCACCCTTATTGACTACGTGGCCAATGAGCTCTCTTCCTTTTGTTCGATGTTGTGTTTAACATAATACACTCTAGTGTGACCGGTGTCTGAAGCATGTGTAAAATCATGCCTATTTATAGGCCTGCCATGATCAGGTGACGTGGCAATTAAGCACGTCACGTGATATAAATATGGCACCTGTGAACTGCACCGTCAACCTTTATTATCTTCAATGAAGACTGCATGTCAGTTGTTTGTGTAAAGAAAAAAAACACGCTTCATTTCCTCGCTATCTTTACTCAAAAACTCAAAACCTTTCTATCCCTTTAAAAGAAAGAGAAGAAAATAAAAGGAATGAGTGAGAGAGAAAAATAGGAGTAAGATAATTCAGGAAGTGTGTTATGGCTTCCTCCAGTTTCATCACAGGGAATAGTGCAGACTTTCTGGGTGAAGTGTTTAGGAGTGGAGCATGTGATGGCAGCCTCGAGAGGCTGTGCAGAGTAATGTCTACATTAAACAGATCCGCTAGTGACTTGTGCTCTTCTCGGAAGCCAAAGTGAAATTGGTTGCAGAGCCTCGTGGATCTGGGCCTGCCGCTGCAAAGATAGCTAGCCATCTCAGGTTTGGGGGATCTCTTATGGATCCGGAAAAGGAGCCGGAGACAAGCGCTACTCTATCTCTTGCTCTGTCTTCAGGGTTTGGCTCTCCGTAGGATTTTAGAGCTTGCGTCGCGACTCCTCCTTCCACTATGGAAAGCCAAAAGGGAAACCACACACACACACACACACACACACACACACACACACACACACACACACACAAATAATAGTAATAATTCTTCTCTGACTCCGAGGAGCCAGAAGGATGTACTAACAACTGAGAGCAGCATTTAAGGAGCTGTTTGAAGTGATTACTAAGGCTGGATGAGCTTTTTCACCCCAGTGAATGTAAATTTTACATGGCCGCCATTTTAGCCAGCCACACCCCTGTTGATGGAGCCTCTGTGGGGCAACATCTTCTAACTTTGAAGTTCATGTATGGTATCAGGCAGCTGAGGCCCATTTGCAGGCCGTGCATACTTTCCTAGGAGCTTTCTGTGGTCTGGAAGGTCTACTGTCTCAAGCTGGAGGGCTGATTTATCACCACCGGCCAGAATGATGGATACTATGGGTCTGTCCACTGAGGGGCACCAGCGCATAGATTCTGGTCTCATAACTTAGGTTGTAGAGACCATGTTAAATGCTAGAGCACCATCCACAAGGAAATTGTATGCACTGAAGTGGCAGCTTTTTGTCTTGTGGTGTGAGGAATGTCAGCTAGACCCAGTGAACTGCGCAATAGCTACAGTCCTGGAGTTCTTTCAAGAACTTTTCTCTGCGGAGTGGGCTCCTTCTACAATCAGGGTTTACATGGCCACCATTTCGGCCAGCCACGCCCCAGTTGATGGAGCCTCTGTGGGGCAACACCCTCTAACTTTGAGATTCATGAATGGTATCAGGCGGCTGAGGCCCATCTGCAGGCTGTGCATACCTTCCTGGGCTCTTTCTGTGGTCCTGGAAGGTCTGTCAGGGGCCCCCTTAGTTTGATCCCTTAGTGTCAGCCTCTGAGAAGCTTCTGACTCTGAAGGTAGCTTTTCTGCTGACCCTGACATCTCTCAAGCAAGTAGGAGACTATCTCTAGGATCTCATCCTGACAACTCTACAAGCTCTCTCTGTTGCCCCTTCCTTCCTTGATTTTTCCCCTGGATTGGCCAAGGCCTTCCTGTATTCTATTCCGGATTATATTCCTAAAGTGCCTATATCGGCTGCCCACCCTTTGGTGTTGCAGGCTTTCCAGCCTCCTTCATTCCCTACACCAGAACAAGAGAGAATGCACCTGCTGTGTTGGGTAAGGGCTCTCTGTACTTATGTCCATTGCTGTGGCCAGTGGCGTAAGTTGGAGCAGCTGCTGGTCTGCTTTGGCAACGATAGTAGAGGTGATGCTGTGTCAAAGCAGTACATCTCTAGTTGGATAGTGGAAGCAAACTCGATTGCTTATGAGGTGCGTGGTCTTGCTATGCCTCGGCGCATAAGGGCTCAATCCCCTAGGGCGATCGCCTTCGCGAAGGCTTTGTCCAAAGTGGTATCCTTACAGGATGTGTAGGATGCTGCACGGTGGTCTATGCCACACACATTCATTCATTGTTACAGCCTGAATATTCATTTCACCACATGCTCGAGTGTCTTGCATTGACCTTGGGTCTTTTTGAACAGGCCGTACCCTCGGTATGGGTTTTCTCCTTGCTAAAGTGTTATGCTAAATGTAACGTTTAAGTTCCCTTTGAAAGGGAACGTCTGGGTTACCTATAGTGTTATGCTAAATGCAACATCTCGTTCCCTTATCAGGGAACAGGGTTACATGCGTAACCCAGATGACTGTGGGGTTTATACCATACAGGAATTGTAACGAGAGCATGAAAATAACAACTATACTTTGATCCCGATCATAGAACCCGAGGTTAAAATAGAAATACAAAATAAATGTAAGAGTAGAATAAAGAGAGTTACATACTCAGAAAAGTGTTTTACGAATGGACCAAAATATAGCACTAAGGCCCTAATAGGAACTATCACATGTCCCTGTGTATATAACAGGGCCGTAAAGGCCAAGGGGCTACAGGTCTCATGCAGCGAAAAATCCTCGTTGTATGTACATTACAGGAACAGCCTGGTCATAGCTTAAACCCATGCACATGCCAGACCAGTAGTTAACTATAGGGATCTAGGATGGGTATCAAAATACACCCACCATCATAGTAGGAAAATACATAGACATGCACAGAGGCGAACCTTGGAAGGAGTATTAATGATTCCATATGTGGCATACGGGAAACGGAGTAGAGGAGAATATATAGCATTTAGTAGAATGAAGAGTTCCCTTCCCTTCACAGTCACCCTAAAGAGAGAATGACACTGTAGGCACCTTGAAACCGATGGAACAAATGGATAAAACTCATTATTAAGAGTGGTAAATGCTAGTAAAAATTGGAATGAAACACTATATTGGGATACATTGGCCGATATCCGCTATCTGGTTTCAGCCTACCATGCCAAAGAGCACAGTTGTAAACACTACAAAAAGGACTGGAAAGCCCAGGCCAATATGACCAAAACAGATTCGAAAATCTGACACTATGGCAACCAGCAGGTTAAGATATGAGTTTCCGGTATATCTAGGAATATGTGCGTGTGACGGCAAGACCAGTAAAACCCTTAATCACACAAGTTTCAATGTAAGAGGGAGGGGCGGCCACCTAATGTGGTCCCCCATAACAAACTGGAGATTTCCCCGAGGCCTCATAGAACAGGAGGCCAAAGATACAAAGGTATGGTGGTACATACTAAACCGGCCTTGTCAAACAATGCGTATGAATCTAGTAATGCGTCATGAGCAACATCCTATTTTTTTACATAACCAAAGCAAAGCAATGTCAGGTATATAAACACACATATATCTCCAGTAGGAATGAAAATGGACAACATAGCTACAAACAAATGGACCACTTGGTCATTGGAACCATGGGCAACGCCAACCTGTGATAGGAAAGTTAATATTAAACCTATTAAAGCTACTGTGACTGGTGAAAGAGGTTCACAGATAATAAAGGAACTAGGCCTACTGACAGGACCCTCTAGCATGCAACATACTGAGGTGGATGGTCAATGAAGAATTGAAGAAAAGAGAACTGAAAAAAACTGATATTGAAAAATGATCATTCAGTGAAAGAATGTGATGGCATACTGAGTGTCTTGAATCAAATGAGAGCTGAGGCTGAAATGTTAAAGGAGCTTGCTAAATACAGAAGTACTGCAGGCATTAGGAAACTAAATCAGAGATATGGAGAGATGGAACGCTTAGAGATAAATCTGAGGAAAACCCAGTAAAAACATACACCCTGTTTTTACATGCTGGTTTTACAACTAGCGCTCAAAACCACACAGCTTCAAAGCTAGCGCTCAATACTACAATTTCCCGACCTCCATGCCTCTCTGCTAAAAACCCAAATAAGAGCATGCTTTCTGTTTTCTACATGCAGCTTCCAAGCTAGCGCTTGTAATCGGGGACCTTTGAGAAAGTGTTGCGGTCTTGAGCAAAAGCTTAGAACCTAACACCTGAAACCACAATTAAAAATCTGTACATATACTACCTCTTTCCCCCCTCCTTTATAGACTCCACATTCTCTATTTGGGAACAGAAGGGTCTGAAATGCTTTGA
>JAFFST010048829.1:764-18270 GCA_022414735.1 Noturus placidus
TACGACCCATTAGGATTTCTCTCTCCCTACATATTGACTGGGAAAAGAGTGCTGCAAGAGATGTGCAAACGAGGTGTAGGATGGGATGAACATGTTCCCCTTGAGCTGAAGCCAAAGTGGGAATCATGGCTCCATGACCTTAAAAATCTTGAGAAAATTCAAATACAAAGATGCTTCATTCCTGATCACCTCGGCACAATACAAAAAATTGAGCTACATCATTTTTCAGATGCCAGCAACAATGGCTATGGGCAATGCTCATACATCAGGATTGATGCTGATGAACAAGTGCATTGTGCATTAGTCATGGGTAAGGCCAGAGTGGCACCCACAAGGGTGGTTAGCATTCCACGCCTTGAGCTCACTGCAGCTACAGTCTCTGCTGCTGTGAGTAGCGTCCTTAGAGAAGAGCTGGAGCTGAAAATAGACGAGGAGTTTTTCTGGACTGATTCACAGGTGGTGCTCGGGTATATCAAGAATTACGCCCGGCGCTTTCATGTTTTTGTAGCAAATCGTGTCCAGAAAATAAGAGACACTACTGATCCTAGTCAGAGGTTCTACATCGAAACAAGCCAGAATCCAGCCGACCATGCATCTAGGGGTCTCAAGGTGGCAGACCTAATAGGATCAAATTGGTTCAGAGGACCAAAGTTCTTATGGGAACAAGAAATAGTTTTTAGCCAAAGATCCCCAGAGCTTCTTGTAGGTGACCCAGAGGTCAAGGTCCTGACAACAGATGCTGTTGAAAGAGACAGCTTCCTCCATAGGCTGTCAAGACTCTCAGATTGGGATACAACCCTCAACGTTATTGCTCGGATTCAGAGACTGGCACATAAAGACAGGTCTGGACACGTTAGTGTAGAGGAACGAAGAGAAGCCGATCTTATACTCATCAGAGCAGTACAAAGAGAAGCCTTTGCAAAAGAGCTGAAGTTGTTTAGTCAAGAATTCACAAGGCTACCAAAAACTCACAAGATGTATCAACTTGACCCTATCTTTCAGAATGGATTACTCAGGGTTGGTGGCAGGTTGAGAATGTCCTCTGCATCAGTTGAGTTGAAACATCCAGTAATCCTTTCTAAGGAAGGCATTGTCACTCAGCTTATACTTGACCACTGTCACAAAAGGACTCAGCACCAAGGCCGAGGGCAAACCTTAAATGAGCTCAGAGCCAGCGGATATTGGATAATAGGTGCCAGCAAGGTAGTGGCCAAGCACATCAAGAGTTGTGTCACTTGCAGAAAGGTGCGTGGACGGACTGAAGAACAGCGAATGGCAGATTTACCTGTTGACCGAGTAGATCCATCTCCTCCATTCTTTTACACTGGAATTGACTGTTTCAGGCCATTTTACACAAAACAAGGGCGCAAGGAATATCTGGCCAGCATAAGTCTCAGACAACAGTGGCATGTGCCCAGAAGAAATGTGCAAGTTGGAGATGTCATTATTGTCAAGGATGACAATATTCCCAGAAAGGAGTGGAAATAAGCCAGAGTTGTTGAGGCAAGGGCAGATGGTGATGGTCTTGTGCGAAAGGTCAAAATTCAAATGGGACAGAGTAATTTAGGAAAGAAAGGTGAGCACGCATAATGCAACTTTCTTTACTTGAGCGTCCAGTTCAAAAATTAGTGGTGCTAGTTGAGCAGAATTCATAGACTAGTATCCTAAAATAATAAGGTGAAATTATTAAACTTTCAGACTAAGCTGTTAAAAAAAAGGGTGTCAAAAAATTAGTTGCTAAATGTATAGAAAATTACACGATTTATTAAGTTTATTCAGAACATAAATCTTTGTAATTTTGGTGGCAGTGTAACTGTTGCTGAGAGAATGTATGGGTTTTCTTTCTTTGGGACTTTGTAGTATTTATTTCTTGCGTTTTTGTTGTTACAGTAGTGTAATGTTAATATTATAATCTGTCTATGGGAGTTTATTTGTAAGGGTTGCAGAAATGGTGACACCTGCAGGTTGAACTGGTGAGCTGCATTGATTTCAGTCACTATTGTCATGTGACTAGTTTAACCAATGGCAGGGCAGGTTGAGCATGCTGTTTTTTGTGCTCCAAATCATGCTACACTGTGCTTAGTTATCTGCAAAAAGAAGAGAAAATTTTAAACAGTAAAGCTACAGCAACTCCTAAATTTCTAGTCGGAAGGCGCACACGGTACGTTGGGCTTGTGATTTTTTGTGTTTCATGTTTGTAATGTGATTGTACAATATGTTAATGTATATGTATTTTATTTCAGTTTTTCATGGTGTTTGGAGGGTGTTTGGAAGGTGTTTAGAAGGTGTTTGGAAGGTGTTTGGAGGGTGTTTTGAAGGTGTTTGTGAAGGTGTTTGGACGGTGTTTTAAGCAATAAAGTAAAGTACAAACATCAGTTGAAGCGTACGTTTGATCCGACAGGAAGAATACATTTGGGAGCAGTTACACTTCCCATTATTAGAGCAGACTAGTTGGTAACACTGGTCTGCACTGACGGCTAGATAAAAGGCAGTTTAAGCTCCGCCCCTCTCCAGCAAAATGATAATGCAGAGGGAGAGGGAACGCGGAGTTTTTCTATTTTTATACACATTCTATTTGAAAATCAATAAAATACACCGAGAACCGAAATGATGCCCCGGTTTTAAAACCACTGGTTTAATCCATGGGTCTGTTAAACACATTATATTAAACTCCTGATCAGTAATGGTTTCGTTAACAATAAGTGCTTTAGACCTATTTTATTTATCTCTGGAACAGACACACTCTCGATATTGTGGAACCTAGGTGATGACTCAGTGCAGAAAAATCCTTTCTGTATTATAATTGAAGTAATTTGAACATTGACTAACATAACTGTTATTGATGTTTGTACTTGTTCACGGGACATGACTAGTCATATGGTGTGTAGCTTCTTGGAGCTGTTGTCTGAGAGCAGAGATGAAAGATCTAAACTTATATGAAAAGGGAAGTTTCTAAAAAGTGATCAAGGACAAGGGAAATATATACTGCATTATTATATTACCTAAGAATACTATTAACTGTATTCGGTGATCCACACTCCTATCCAATAGGTGGCGGTAATGCACCAAAAAACTGGTTTGCCAACTGTCAATAAACCTTAAAAGTAGAAGAAGAAGCGTCGGCTGTACTCTGGGTGCGTTCGTATTCGTGTACTGAGTAGGAGAGTAGTGGAGTAGGAGAGTAGTGGAGCAGGGGAGTAGGAGAGTAGGGGAGTAGTGGAGCAGGGGAGTATTGGAGTAGGAGAGTAGGAGAGTAGTGGAGCAGTGGAGTAGGGGAGTAGGAGAGTAGAGTAGGAGAGTAGTGGAGTAGAGTAGGAGAGGAGTAGAGTAGAGTAGGAGAGTAGAGTAGGAGAGTAGAGTAGGAGAGTAGAGTAGGAGAGTAGTGGAGTAGAGTAAGTGGAGTAGAGTAGTGGAGTAAGAGAGTAGTAGGAAGTAGGTAGGATACTAGGGTAGGAGGTGATTTCGGACGCAGCCCCGGAGGAAGCGTGACGTTTCTGATTGCGTCACTGGGAACGGAAAAGAGCAAAATGGAGGAGTACGCAAGGGAGCCGTGGTAAGGGTAACTTCTTAAAATAGCTTCTTAATTTTATACATTTTAAATGTACATTTGCCTTACTTTAGCAACGCTAAAGCGCGCATTGTTTCAAGCTCAAAATGATTTTCAAATGAAGCTCCGTGTAGCAGTTGATTCCTGTTTTGGTTCCGGTGCTCTGTTAGCTCACTGGACATGCTATATTGTGTTGATATGACCTTGCTTTAACACTGTTAGTACTACTAATGCTTCGCCTTCATGCTCCCTTCTGTATAATGATGATGATGATGATGATGGACGGCAGTTGTGGGCTGTATTTATTCTCGTAATTATCCTTCTTGCTATCAAACTTAGTAGCAGGTTCTGCTTAAATGGCCACATATTAAACCTGTAATTCACGTGTGAGACTCAAGGCCCGCAGCCAAATAGTGTTGTTTCCTCGTTTCATTTGGTTATCCGAATTTGCAAAAGGATAATAATGAACATTTTATACTATCCAGAATTGACCCCAACCCTGTAGCTACCGCTCGCGCTGTCAGCTACCCATTTCCGGTTCCCTGAACACACGCTTGTAGGCTTTGTTTTGGGTTAGCCAGGAAAGGGTTCTTTAAGGACATAGAATGTTGTTTTGGGTTTGCAGAACATTTCCTTAACGTTCTACTAATCTCACTTTTCATTATTTATTTTAAATATTCATGCATCGTTAACCATAAATAAAACAAATCAGCCTTTATGAATAATTAATCAGCACAGAATCCATGTTTTGTTCTTCTGTTGTTACGTAAAATAACAAGCCATGAATCTTGGGATATTCAAAACTGTAATTATCATTTAATACATTAAAACATTTTCATACATTGCAAGAACATTGTATCACTTAAAAAAATCATGTTTAATTTATATAGTGACTTTCCAGAGCTCAAGGATGGTTTACAATATTAATACATAGACAATAAACAATCATGGACAAACACAAAAAGTAGTAAGAGACGAGATCTAGAGACAGAGAGGACTCCAAACCCAGAGGACCTGAGAAAACGGGTCGGGTTGTAGGGGAGAAACCGTGAAGTGAATGAAACCGGTAGCCAATACAGTTCAGACAGGATTGGAGTAATGTGAGCTGAGTGCTTGGTATGTGTAAGAAGTCTAGTGGCAGAGTTCTAAATATATTGCAACCTAGCAAAATAATTATCAGAGAAACCGATGAGGAGCGCATTGTAATAGTCAAGACGAGGATATGCTGAAACACTGGTCCATGTATTTACATGGACCAGTGTTTCAGCGTCTTTGAGGCTAATGAGGGGACAGAGGCGAACAATGTGACGAAGGTGAAAGAATCCAATTTTAGTTTATATGAGCTTCAAAGGTGAGGAGGGATCAAAGATGATGCCTAATATATTCACAGTGATGGTTTAATGAGGGCACTATCAATGTCACAAGTAAGGTCATAAAGGATATTTTTAATAAGTGTTGATGTTTCAATAATAATGATATGATAATAAAATGAAAGTTTATTTATATAGTACATTTCATACACAATAGTAATTCAAAGTGCTTTACATAAAAACGATGAAGAAAATACATGATATTAAAAAAATATAATAACAAAAAAGTAAGAAATTAAAAATGATAAATGCATTGAAATGAACAGGAAATAAAAAGAATAAAAAATGTAAAAAGGGGAACGTTTACAGAGCTGAAATTATATAGCTCAATCAGTAAAGTGCAGCATAGTGTTCAGTCAGTAAATGCAAGGCTATATACAGTGCCTTGCGAAAGTATTCGGCCCCCTTGAACTGTTCGACCTTTTGCCACATTTCAGGCCTCAAACATAAAGATATAAAACTGTAATTTTTTGTGAAGAATCAACAACAGGTGGGACACAATCATGAAGTGGAACCAAATTTATTGGATATTTCAAACTTTTTCAACAAATAAAAAAACTGAAAAATTGGGTGAGAAAAATACTTTGTATTCTCAAAAGTAACAAAAATACTTAACACATAACTTAATACGTTAATAATTAAGTACTTAATACGTAACAAAAATACTTTAGTATTCTCATAAGAGCATACTATATATAAAGCACAGCAGCTGCACTTGTGAACATCCTCAAATCATTATGAGCTGAAATTCTCATGTATATAGTGTTATATTAATGCGCTTGAAAGTAATGTCATGGTAGTCTTGGCTAATGCTAACTTTAGTTGAACAACCATGGGTTCTGGGGGAGCATATTTACACCAATCAACCATAACATTAAAACTACACACCTAATATTGTGTAGGTCCCCTTTGTGCTGCCAAAACAGCTCTAATCCATTGAGGCATGGACTCCCTGAGACCCCTGAAAGTGTGCTGTGCTATCTGGCCCCAAGATATTATCAGCAGATCCTTTAAGTTGTGAGGTGGGGCCTCCATGGATCTGACTTTTGTGCAGCACATCCCATTGATGCTCGTATGGATTGAGATCTGGGATATTTGGAGCTCAATTCAACACCTTGGACTCTGTCTTTTCCTGAAACAATTCCTGAACAAAAAATTTTTGCAGGGTCAGCATAGGCACCGGTCTGTGGCTACACAGCCCCATATACAGCAAGATGTGATGCACTTTCACAACTGTGATGCATGTTTGTTCTGACTCATTTCTATAATAGCCAACTTTTTCAGCAAGTTGAGCTACAATAGCTCTTCTGTGGGATCAGACTTTCGCTCCCCACACGCACCATTGAGCCTTTGGCACCCATGATTCTGTCTCCTGTTCACTGGTTTTCCTTGCTTGGACCACTTTTGGTAGGTACTAACCAGTGCATACCATGGATCACCCCACAAGTCATGCCATTTTGGAGCTTCACTGACCCAGTCATCTCTCCATCACAATTTGGCCCTTGTCAGTCTCTCAGATCCTTGGCCATTTGTCCTGCTTCAAGCACACCAACTTCGAGAACTAACTGTTCACTTGCTGCCTAATATATCCCACTCCTTGACATTGTGCCATTGTAACGAGACTGATAAGTGCAAGTGATTTTAATGTTATGGCTAATCGGTGTATGTTCATGGGTGGGAATGGAGGTGGCCTCAAGGGAGTAAAAAAATCAACAAATCTTATTCAACTCCACCTACTTAACTAAAAGAGACCTAATCTTGTGACATTTTGGCAATTCTTAGCTAACACACTTTTAACCCCTTTCGCCCCGACGCTTGCGTTCATTCCGCCGGCGGAATGGAAAAAGACTTATCGGACACAGTTCTGGTAGAAGATTAGTCAGGACACTGTTGGCTTTCTGTCTGCGTAGTTTCATGGCCGTGTGCTGGTGAGCAGGAGGATGGGAAAAGGGCGGAGTTTGAGCTCCCTGCTGGGCACCTCTCCATGAAAACATTGAGACAGAGATAAATCGGAGAGCAGGACTAAAGCTTTTTTGATAGTAAAACACCAGATACAACTGCCACAATAAAATGATAATATTTAAACCAAAGATCGGACATGTATAAATGTTTACTGAATGTTTAATCAATGTTTACTACCTTACATTACCTACATGGACAAATCCAGTTTGCTTGCGGTTTTATAAATCATGCACATTTCCATCGGTATAAAGTCCTTCAGCTTTATTGAAGAAAACAAACGAAAAGTTCCATATTTAGTCACATATGTCCTCTTCAAAATGCATTAAGTGTTTTGATATCTCATCCCTCTGGAATTTAGTAATTAGCCGTAAACTGAATTGAGACACATTCTAAAAAAGCTAATCTGATTTGGCTATGCTGAACAACCCGCCTCCTAAATTATAACCGGGCAGTCTAACTTGATTGACACCCACATGGACCAATTGTAGATACTTCTAACTTTCAAACAAGCCCAAACTCGACATGATTTACCACTCAAAGGCTGAGAAAATCAAAGCGTAATCAGCACAACCAAACCTTTTATGCGTGCATCCATTGGTGTTGAGTTGTGTGTCAGCGTGTACAGGCCAATCAGCTCAGCACAGCGCAGCAGGATCGCTCAGAGAAACTGCAGCATATCAGGAAATGGCAGCTATCTCTAGCGGCCTTCCTGCAAAACTTTATACAGCAGGATTTTGCATGTTTGTTTTTTTCTGAGCGCTATTGGTTTTCGCACAGCGTGCGATTTATCGGCATCTTATAGCGTCAGCGTGCTCCTGAATATCCTGAATGCGTCACAGCTTCTGGAGGAGTTATTTCAGAATGGCTCTTTTTTTTGGAGGAAGACTATGTGGATTGAGTTGAGGGGCTCTATCTACCCCCCAGAGAAGTCACAGGAGAGGGGTCACTCGTGTCTATCATTTGAGCCATTTGGAGAGCAAGTGCTCCTTCACCTGGGGCTCTGGCACTATTTTTAATAAACATTATATTTTATAAGTATGTTTCAGACTTTTTGTGTGTGAAATTACACATTTTGTAACAGTTCATGCTACTGCAATTTGTTTTCATTTTGTGCCATTTGGAGAGGTTATTTTGTGCCTTTATTTAAAAAAAAAAATGTTTGGTATTTATAGAAGTCTGCAACATTTAAAGGTTTTGTGCCATGTAGAGACGTTTTATGTTATTTAGAGATGTTTTGTGCCATTTGGAGAGCTTTTGTGCCATTTTGGAGAGATTTTTCCCTGTGTTTGGATAACCTTACACACAATTTTAGTGGTTAAAGATAACTTCTTCATATTTTGGCTGGTTATGGACAAGTACTTGGGGCATATTTGAGACCAGGAACGGGGTTGATATCAACATTTGCTGTAAAGATATAACATTTGGGTTAAAAGTAAATAAATATTTTTTTTATAATAAAAAAAAAAAGAAAATCTGAATATATTTCCCCAGGTAGGCTAGGTCAAAGAAGAAATACTTAAAATAACTGCTAATTCTTAAAGTCTTAAGTATTTACTTTCATATGTGAGATCATAAAACAAATCAATGCTGAACACAGGAACCCCAAAACAGACAAAAATGGCATTTTTTTTTTGGCTACCGGTGAAAGGGGTTAAATGCCATTTTGTGTTTTATTAAAGTACAAGAGAGAGAAACATGCTATACACAGCTAAAATTTATGTGAGTACATCAAGTAATTCCATGTTTTTGGACCACTTAAGGAAGCACTGGGAATGATCTTCAGGTAAGATGAAGTGCAACAGTTTGAGCATCAGTGGCTGCACATGCAAATGGACTGGGGGAAATATGGACACTTGTTAAGAACTGGAACACTTGCATTGAATGAAATGGAGATTATGTAGAAATTTTTGTGACTGCTATTTGCAATAATCTGTGCAAAATAAAAATAAGGATTTTCATTTGGCTCGCCCTCGTATTTACCTTTGATCCTTTCTTTTAGCCCGTGGAGGATAGTGGACGACTGTGGGGGTGCCTTCACCATGGGAGCCATAGGTGGAGGAATATTTCAGGCTGTCAAAGGCTTTAGAAATTCACCTTCTGTATGTTTGGCTGTTTTATCCTTTTGAATCCTTTTTTTTTAATCTCAGCCATGTCTATTAATTTAGTCTTGATGGATTTATGGTTTTTATCATAGGGCATGAACCACAGGTTGAAAGGGAGCTTGACAGCCATCAGGACCAGGGCTCCACAATTGGGAGGTATGAGTACACTGTATGTGAACCTCAGCATTATTGAATCCGTTGTCCAATCCTCCGTGCCATGAACAGTTTTTTTTTTTTTTTTCTCTATCAAACAGCACAGCTTGGCAACAAATGCAAACCAGGTTCCACCTGTATCCTGGCTTGCATTGCTTCCCATCACATAACACTAAGATTTTTTTTTTAAATGTAAGATCAAGCTGCATAGCAATAAGAAAATATTGCTGTAGATAAATGAATAATAATTAATGTTCATTTAAATTGTGGTTTAAACTGCTTAAATTTGTTTTCATTGCTGCCCTCACCAGAAAAAAAAACTTTAGAAGAAACATTGGGCCAGCAGAGAAGCCATTCAAACCGGAGGCATTACAGGACAATTTGAACAATGACTGTTTAATCAATCAGCAGTCTAAACTAGTTTTAATTCCACTTGTACTGTATTTCCCAGCTTGGCTCTTATGATACCTGCCACAGGTACAAGAAGGGCACAGGTACATGATTATGACATTGATTAATTGCAGATGGAAATAGTAACATGAAGGATTGAGTTATATACTGGTCTGTTTAGTGGAAAAACACTAAGTATTATGCAGATCATACTTGATCAACATAACTGAAACCAAGTTTTCAGTTCATTAATTGAATATTTATTTTGTATGGTAATATTTTTGCATGTAAGTGCAAATTACTAACGTGAAATATCATAATTTTAAGTGTTGTTTGTTCTGATAGATAAGGAGATGTAGCCAAGTAATATGTGATCTGTATATTGTGATCTGTAAAATGTATTATTCTGAAATGCAAACACGTCGATTCTGACTGCTGCAGGAAGCTTTGCTGTATGGGGTGGGCTTTTCTCAATGATTGACTGTGGCCTAGTGAAAGTGCGTGGAAAAGAGGACCCCTGGAACTCTATAACTAGTGGAGCCATGACAGGTGCTATTCTTGCTGCAAGAAGTAAGTATATAGTTCAGCATTCATATTACTTTTGTTTGCAAATTTGGTGTAAAAATACAGTTTGCGAGATGTCTAGTTCCTTATTAAACATTGAAAGAATTGAAATAGATTGTAATTATAGAATTGCTATAGACATACATTGATGCTGACTAAAGTTCTCTATCCTTAGACGGGCCTGTGGCTATGGTTGGTTCTGCAGCTATGGGGGGTGTACTGCTAGCATTGATAGAAGGTGCTGGAATCCTTCTCACAAGGTTTGCTTCATCACAGCTCCCAACTGGTATGTGTGCAAAATATGAGTGTGGCTTGTAGCATATCTTACCAAAGTTAAAAATGTTTTACCTTGAGATCTTAAAGAGCCAAGAAATTTCTGTCATTTTTGTCAGGTCCACAATTTGCAGAGGAACCACCCTCAATGCCTGCCTCATCCTTTGGTGATTATAGGCAGTACCAGTGAGCAACCACATCATTTTCAACCCATATAATTAATATTCCACAGAGCACTGATTTGAACTCGTTCATTTTAGCACAGGCTAGTGCAATCCACCAGAAAAGATGTTTGTTGGAGAATGAAAAAGGAAAAGCCTTTTCCCCTTCTGGAAGTATCTTCTGCAGTATAGATTTTCACATTCTCAGCCAGTTTTCTTTTCTTCCTATTTAAATCCAAGGTCTCTATTTCTTGGACAGGAGCAGATGCCTTTTTGCTTCTTTGTTGATGAAGTGTCTGTTGTTTTTCCACATTGTTTTAGTAATAACAAATAAAGACAAATTTCAGGAGAATTCGACATTCAAAAAAACTTAAACGTTTCTTAAAGTATGCTGTTTGTCTTGATGTGTGAATGTAAGCATCTTTGCCTGTACATATAATGGTTGAAAATGTTTGCAGTTGTAAAATATTTTGCCAGTAGGCCCTTCTGGAGAGAGTTGTAAATTAATTTCTTTACCACCTGATCATATCAGTATGCCACTCATTTTTGAAGCAGATATTTATTTTGTAATGGAAGTAAATTTTGTTCGTGTGTTAACTCACTTTGACATAGTACAGTATGTATTTCAGGTTAAACAAAAGAGTTTTTGAGTGGTAGAAATGAATAAAACTGAATTGGATACTCTACTTACAGTATAAACTATGGTTGTTACGTTTGTGCTTTTAAACTAATATGGAGGCACACATGGAAATAACCATTTGATTTTTATGAACCTAAATCTCAAATTATTTTAATGTACAAAAGCAAAAATAACTTTGGTCATAAAGTACATCAGCAAGTAATTTGCTATATTCTAGAGGAAGTGGGCACATTTGAGTATGTCGGTTTTTTTTTTATTTTTATTTTTTTTATTTTATTTTTTTTTTTTACAAAATTACATTAATTTATTTGCGTGCGCAAAGCTTGGATGTTTTCCCCATGCTTCAGGAGTTTCTTCCAGGTGCTCTGGTTTCCTCCCCAAGTCCAAAGACATATGTTGTACGTTGATTGGCATCTCTAAACTGTCTGTGGTTTGTGTGATTGTGCTCTGCGATGGGTTGGCACCCTGTCCAGGGTGTCCCCCACCTTGTGCCCAGAGTCCCCCTGAGATGGGCTCTAGGCTACCTGTGACTCTATGTAGGAAGATGGGTGGATGTATAAAATAACTGTATAAGCAATCAGTGTTTTTAGATTTATTTTTCAGTTATAATTATTTTTTCAGAAAATACTTGAGTGGACAAAATGATCCCACAGTATAGAAAACAATGCTTTATACCAGTTGCAAACATAATGCTCATCTGTCACCCTGTGTAAGCTTAGCAACACCCCTCACGTCTCATCAAAAGATGGATTCACGGACACTAAATTACAAAGGAAATGTAACCATTTTCTTGCTGTTATCTTGGAAGGATTTTGGATTATCAGTTATTTCGTGGCTTAAGGAACCTGTAAGACTATATTCTAGAGGTAAATTCTGTCCATGACTGAGGAGTAATTCTTGCAAAGTTTATGTTGAAGAGACACTTGTATTATAGTTCGGAAGTGGCCCCATCGTAGAAAATCCTATTTACTAGAGATCTTTTGACCTTGATTTCAATAGCTGCAAGTGAATAATTTGGCTCAGGTCTAAAATTTGAAGTGAGCACTCCTTTTAGTAAAAAATGTCCAAGTAAAATAGAAATAAAATAGAAAAACAAATTCCAATCACTCATTCTAATCACCCATTTTCAGGGAGTATAGTGGACCCTCAGAATCACTTTACCATAGAATCATCAATTTGCTGTAGATATCTTTCACCATGCCATGAAGAAAGGTTATGGATTCTAAGTGGAAAACCACATTGCACGTTCATTAGGCTTAATCCTGTTTGGCGATTTTCTCTGCTCTACATAAGGACAATTGGCAGCACTTGCACCTAATTTAGGACTGTGTCTACCATCACCCTCAACAACTTTGGCTTAATGGTTTGTTTCAAATGTTCCACAGCTCATGCAGATAGGGGATTATAGGCACAATGTGTTTTTATGCCTAATGCACTTATAAAATGTTTAATTTGTTCACAAAATAACCATCTCTTATCTGATGAAATTTTTTCCCAGGATACCAAAAACGATATCCTGATAAAGGCATCATTAGCATGACTAAAACAACACCTCACTAAAAAAAGCATTTATGGTACAATTTGTCATCTTTTTCCATCTCTATTAGTGCTTTAAGTGGGGTGGGAGGGGGTGCATGCCAGTACTCTCCTTGTTCGTGTGCATATCCTTTTCACATATTACATCAAAACTTTACTGCTCAATATTAATTATTTTACTGTTTAAATGTTTTATTGTTTACCAATAAACACCAATTAAGGAAAAGTATAAGGAAGTAATTTAAATACTGCTTTTTAATATTTATTTGTAACTTTACCAACACAGTATCTCAGTGTGAATATTTAACTACTGATTACTTGTTAATCAGGTGGTGTGGTGGGGGTCCATAAAGGGAATGTTGTGAAAAATACCATAATGGAAATGTAGAGTAAAATGAATGAAGGGTGTTACAAAATAGCTGTAAGGGGGATACAGATAAAACTCTTTCCTAAAACAGCCATAAGAGGATTCCAGTTCCTGAGCCTTCCGAGACTATAAAATGGAAATGCTTTTTTAAAAAATGGTTTCATTTCATCACCTGTCATGTAATGATTTCTGTAAAACCAGTACACTCAAAAACAAATATTCAGGCCCTTCATAGATATGAGATTAAAATTTTGTTCACTTTCTTTAAGCATATCTAATTAGGACTAATACGTGTATATATATTTAACTAGTCCAAAATAACATATATAAATAGTATAATCTGTGAAATTTATTTAAATTTGATTAACACAAGTTAGTTTCATTTGGGGAGTGCCATTTGCACATGAGCTCAGGCACCGCGGCCACAATGTGTGACCGCCATTTTCTGATGCTGGCTCTGCAAGGACTGATGCGGCTGATAATCCTGCTTTTGGATATTTGTTGTTGGTAAGTATTAGTTTTTTGTTGTTAAGAATTGACCTTGCTGTCAAAGCATGTGTACATCATAATGTTGAGTGGAACATGCAACAGGATAAACATTGAAATAGTTAAGCGAGGTGAATTGTTCCAACGTCCTTCACTTACATTCAGACTTGCACAATGTGCCAATTAGCATGAGTACTCGATTCAACTTCTAAAGTTTGCTAGCCCAGAGAACAAATTTTAGCAATACAAATTGATTTCTGGCTAGCAATATGTCTGAGTGTAAGGAAATATGCCTCATATTTTCCTAGCACATTTTTCCAACTTCCAAAACTAGCTAGCTAGACAGCCACTTGGCTCACCAACCTCTGTGCTGCACACTTTAGCTTAAGTCTAGTTCACACCACACTATTTTAAGACATTTGCAATTGGCAGTCGATCGTTATGTGTTAACTATTCAATGACGCATCGCAGAGGAATTAGTAATGCCAGACATATATTTGGTATGCTAAATATCTGGAGCGGTCGGGCGACTCCACATCCTGTGCTGTGAACAGTGTTGTTACTGGAAGTGATTGCGGTGATAACCTACACCAATTAGAGCGAAAGGCATGGGATGAGGTCCCCATAAGGAAGGGAAACGTACGAAACCTTTTTCCTCATCTGCTTCCCTCATGCGCTAATCCATTCTTTCATCTGCTTTTGTCATTTCCTTTTTGGGATTTCTTCAGCGCAAATCATTCAACAAACAGCTCGCACCATTTATTTCTGTCCTACGTTCATCTTCAAATAAACAACTCCTTTTTCGCGTGTGGTTTTCGTGGCAAGTCGAACCTCAAGTCCAAAAAAGTTGGGATGCTGTGTAAAATATAAATAAAAACAGAATGCAATGATTTTCAAAGGTTAATTGGCAACAGGTGAGTAACATGCTTTGGTATGAAAAGAGTATCTTACTGAGGCAGAGTCTCTCAGAAGTAAAGATGGGATGGAATCATTTGTTGCTCTAAAACCTGTATATACCATTCAGCATTGATGGTACCTTTCCAGATTCCACAGGCACTAATGCACCTCCATTAGAGATGCAGGCTTTTGAACTGACTGCTGGATAAAAAGCCGGATTGTCCCTCTCCTCTTTAGTCCTCTTTAATATAGAGGAAGTGGCATCCATGGTTTCCAAAAAGAATTTCAAATTTCAATTCATCTGACCACAGAACAGTTTTCCACTTCACCTCAGTCCATTTTAAATGAGCTTAGGCCCAGAGAAGATGGTGATGTTTCTGGATCATGTTCACATATGGCTTCTTCTTTGCATGATCGAGCTTTAAACAGCGTTTGTGGATGGCACAGGCAATGAGTTCTGGAGGTGTTTCTGAGCCCATGTAGTGATTTCCATTACAGAACCATGCCTGTTTTTTAATGCAGTGCCACCTGAGGGCCTGAAGATCACAGGTATGCGGTATTGATTTACACCCATGTCCCTTGCACACAGAGATTTCTCCAGATTCTCAGAATCTTTTGATTATATTATCTACTTTAGATGACAGATATTCATAGTCTTTGTAATTTTACATTGAGGAACATTATTCTGAAATTGTTCCACAAATTCTAGATGCACTTTTTTGCAGATTGGTGATCCTGTCCCCATCTTTACTTCTGAAAGACTCCGCCTAAGATCCTCTTTTTATACCCAATCATCTTACTGACCTGTTCTTAAGAAACCTCCTGCTGTTTCTTTTTAGTAACACTTACTTTTCCAGTCTTTTGTTGCCCCGTCCCAACTTTTTTGAGATGTGTTAGTCATCAAATTCAAAATCACCTTATTTTTTTCTTGTTACAATGTCTTGTTACAAAATGTTACATTTCCTCAAGTTTAAACATTTGATATGTTTTTATGTTCTATTGTGAATAACACATGGGTTTATGAAATCATTGCATTCTGCTTTTATTTACATTTTACACAGCATCCCAACATTGTTTGGAATTGTCAGTTGTCATTTGTTAAATTTGGTATCTTTTATAATATTTTTTAAATCTTTTTTTGGATTATGAATGTGTGTCACGATTTCCCCTTCAAGCAGCATGCTGTGTAGCATGTGAGCACGCTGCCGAGCGGGCACCTGCTTTTTCCTTTGTTGACAATCATGACATTTTGACATGTGCATTTTTTGTTTATGTTTCTGTTAAGTCTCCTCCCTGTTCTGTCATGGGCTATTGTTTCACGGGTGTCTGAATTGTCCTCAGCCGTCAGCCATTACGAGGCTGATTATGTCTGCATATATACCACGCGCCTCTCAGCACACGGTGTGGAATATTGAGTTAGATAGATTAGAGATAGTAGATATAGAGAGCTTAGAAAATACTTGTAGTCATAGTCCATGTTTAATGTTATAGTCCATGTTAGTTTAGCTTAGCTTGTTTCTCCGCTCCCAGTTCCTAGTCATTAGTTTATGTTTCATGTTTTGTTTCTGGACTCTGTTTTCCGTGACCTCGACCTTGATTCCTGCCTTGCCCAGTTTATGGCTGCTTGCCGATCGCCTGATCTTTTGCATGTTCCTGGATTATGTCTATAGATTACGTTTGTGGATTTACCTGCCTGTGTCTCTCTTAAATAAAACTGTTCCTGCATCCGTCCTTATCTCCGTCCGTCACGAGACTTGACAGAATATTCGACTCACCATGGATGCAGCAGGAAAACGAAGAGAGCATCACAGTAGAAAATACACAGATTACTGGCCACGATACAAATCAGTCCAGTTAACGTAGAGGACTGCCGCCGAACTCCCGATAGAGAATTATGGGTTGGAGAGCTACCTGTTGTTGTTTCTGGTTCACAGCCAGGTGTACTTTGCCAGCCTGGCACATCACAAGCCTGTTAAGAAACGGTGGCTGGGATTCTTAGTGTCCCGGTTTTATGGCCCGGCACGTGACTGGGCGGAGCAGCTGGTCCATACAGGGTCCAGTGCCCTCAATAACGTCACTGAGTTTGCTGAACTTTTTCTGCAAGGGTTCGCAGAGCCAGGGCAACTAAGGAGCCTGGATGTCCTGGAGAAGGGATTTCATGGGATGAACATGGCTGACATACCTTTCCACCTGTATTATTTTCTGCTCTCCGGACCTGCATGATCGGTCTCGGAGGTCCTACTTCTGGATGGAGCTCTCATCTACTCCAAATCCAGACTGCTGGGACAAAGGCTTTTCAAAGCCAAACAGATTACATTTAAACCAATAATTGTCTCTTTAAGAATGTCTGTTGTTACCCAGATGAGGATGGGTTCCCTTCTGAGTCTGGTTCCTCTCAAGGTTTCTTCCTCTTAAACACCTTAGGGAGTTTTTCCTTGCCATTGTCGCCACTCAGTGTCTTGCTCAGTTGGGATAATTTCTCACTTTTACTATGTATGTACTGTGTTTATTTCCTGTAAAGCTGCTTTGAGACAATGTCTATTGTAAAAAGCGCTATACAAATAAAATTGAATTGAATTGAATTGAATATTATGAGTGGGTGTACCGGGTAGCATCTGCACTCCGCCTCAGATTCCGGTCCGTGTGGTGGTGGTGGCACCGAGATGTATGACTGAGGGCTGCGGGAAAGAAACTTGGTTCCAATGTCCTACCTGCAAGAAGCTGGGCCTCCAGGAAGCATTTTTTCTGCTCTAAGGAATGCTTCAAGAGCAGCTGGCATCAGCACAAACATCTACACAGAAAAGCCCCTATGACACTACAGCCAGAAGTCAACGTAACGACCTCAGAACCAGAGCTTGAACCTGAGACCCACGAGGAGGTCCCATCCACATGGCGACGGCAAAAAAGTTACACAGATTATATATTATATATATTATAATTATAGTATTATTAGTGTGTATATATGTATATATGTCAGACCACCTAAAAATTCTTCTACAGTGGTGTGAAAAAGTGTTTGCCCCCTTCCTCATTTCCTGTTCCTTTGCATGTTTGTCAC